>OX328126.1:60820498-60937998 GCA_946811695.1 Gonocerus acuteangulatus | reverse complement strand
CGAAGGTCAGATTTTAACTTTGAGAAAAGGTAGAAATCGCTAGGGGCCAAGTCTGGGCTGTAGGGTGGATGAGAGATTTCTTGGAATCCACAGACCTTCACAGCGGCCTTGGAAATCAATGCTGTGCGGGCAGAGGCATTGTCGTGAAGGAGGCGGACACCTCTGCTTAACTTCCCTCGCCTCTTCTCTTTAATGGCGTCTCGTAACCAGTGAAGTAAATCTGCATAATACTCACCATTCATTGTGGTATTCCTTTCTTTAAAATCTATCAGTAGTATTCCTTTACAGTCCCAAAAAATTGTGGCCATTACCTTTTTTGTTGACTGCGTGACTTTTGCCTTTAAAGGAGGCGCTTCTCCTGGTCTTCTCCATTCCATGAACTCTCTTTTGCTGAGTGGGTCATAATATAGAACCATTGTCTCATCCCCAGTTACAATTGAGTCCAAAAAATTCCTTGGGTCGGCATTATACTCGCGTAAAAATTCATTGCAGCAGTGAACTCGTTCCTGTTTTTGAGCAGCTGAAAGAATTTTTGGAACCCATCTTGCACTAACCTTGTTCATATGCAAATGTTCTTTGATGATCCTCAAAACACTTGGTTTTGAAAGCCCTAACCTTGCAGTTATTTCCTGGGTTTTTAGTCGCAGGTCAGACAGCAATTCAGATTCCACAAGTTGGATTGTTTCAGAAGTGACAGCTTCCAATGGGCGACCGGGACGTGGGTCATCTTCTAGACTTTCTCTCCCTAACTTAAATAATTTTCCCCTTTCTTTCACTGTGGAATACGAGGGGGAGGACTGCCCGTTTACACAATCCAAGCCCTCTTTAATTTGCGCAGGAGTAAGACCCTCTTTACAAAAGAATTTAATTACCGCACGGTACTCGAGTTTGAACATTGTAAAGATGAGGAGTTTCCTTCAAGGCTGGACACTGACTGACAAGACTGAGGAAGTGCAGGCGATGGGTATGGAGTGAGCAGGCATGGGCCTGCTTAGGCGTGCAGGTCCCGGCACGTTTGAAGGAGGGGAAGCAGGACAGGCCAGAAACTTATGGACCTTACCTCGTAATTGTTATGAAACTTTGTATAAGCAACTTTTACTCAGTGATTACATAAAATATGTGATGGTTTACAAGTGAATGAACAAAATATATTTTTTTGGTTTACTAGTCTAACAATTATAACGTCACTCTTTTGCCAAAACTTATTATAAGCTAGTCATCTACATATATTTATCCAAGCATATTGACAGCAGCTTGGTTTTTCCTAGGCGGTCACTCATCGAAGTACTTACCACACACAATAACTTGCTTAACTTTAGTAATCACTCAGGAACTGACATTCAACATTGTTTGGATGGTGGTGACTTATATATTTCAATATATCTGGCTTCAACAAAAATAAAAATCTTTTCTTGAAGGAATGATAATTTATTTCGCTTCGTTAAAGTTCACTTTCTCATGCTTCTTCTCAGTTCTCTAAGAAATGCATATAAAACACCAAAGATTAAAATAAAAACTCTTCATGCTTCAGCTTCATTGACACGAAATCAACACTAGCGAGATGGTCTCACATACTACGATTTTACAATCTTTTTTTTTTTTAGGTATAAAACAAATTATGTATAAAAAAATAGCTGGAATTTTTGCTTTTTGCAAATTATTTTTTAATATTTTATTAAAATTTAACTTTTTTTTTAGATAATAAAGCCTCAATCACTATAAATATAAATATATATATATATATATATATATATATATATATATATATATATATAATATGATATGATATGATACGATATGATAGTATTTACTTTTCAACTAGTGAGCTCTGTTTCTTAAATGATCTGACTAAACGTTTCAATTATAAAAGTTCATTTGAAATTACAAAATTCACATTTATTTTTCTTGTTCATTAATTTTAATCAATTGTAAATTATTTTGCTTTTTTATTTGCTCTTAGTGCTTAAAAAATATTTCCCTTTTTATAAAAAATAATTGTAAATATAGTATTAGTATAGAAAATACAGATAACACAACTATTATTTATGTGCGATTTGTTAACAAATGTATAACTATCCCATACTTTATTTTGCTCCTGTCATATTCCAGAAAACTTCACAGGCATCATTATTATACTTTCAAATAAAAGTACAAACATAATTTACTTTCTACCTCATAAATTATCAAGTGTAAAAACATAAACAACTGTTTTTAATAATTCTCAACAATATTTGAAAATAGATTCCTTCTAACACATGGCTCATTGAGTTTTTTTTACGATGTATTTATCGTAATTTATTAATATAATTTTATTCTACAGGGCTCTGGAGATGTGAAATATCACTTGGGTACATATATTGAACGACTGAATCGTGTTACAAATAAAAATATTCGGCTTGCAGTTGTTGCTAATCCCTCTCATTTGGAAGCAGTTGATCCAGTTGTTCAAGGAAAGACAAGAGCTGAACAGTTTTACAGAGGTGATGGTGAAGGAAGAAAGGTAATATTTTATTTTTTTTTTCAATTTCTTTTTATTATTTAATTGCAGAACTAGGGCAAGACCTTCTTATATTAAGAAACAAAAGTAGTAACGGAGTTTTGTATGGACCTATCATACAAATTTAAGTAAAAGCATAATCATTGGTTGTACCTCACATCCCCAAACCTTTTAGCATAAAGCAGTATTTGATTGTTAACCTTTTCCATACCAAGAAAGGCACCCAATGAAGGGTTCTCCTGTGTGAGATACTCACACCAAGCCTCGGGCCCCCTGTACAGGGTACTTTTGCCCCTCTCGTGCCTTGACTTTAAACAATCTCCTCGCCTAATTAAAATTCATCTTATATAATTCTGATTTTTGTTTTGTTTACTATCATATTAATTCTTATTTATCTTTAATTAATTTTGAGTTTGAATGATTTTTAAGTTGAATTACTTTATTTAAAAGAATTGATAAAAATATAATAAAATATTCTCTAATAAAATGCAATTTCTGCTTGAATTTTCATTATAAACTCTGCTATTGAAAACGTGAAATCTATTTATTATAAATTATCCTATTTTTGTATTTATTTTTTTTTTTATTTATTTATTTTTTATTTTTTTTTTGTAGGTCATGTCCATTCTCCTTCATGGTGATGCAGCATTCTGTGGCCAGGGAGTAGTATTTGAAACTTTCCATCTTTCTGATCTTCCCGATTATACTACTCATGGAACAGTTCACATTGTAGTCAACAATCAAATTGGATTTACTACTGATCCCCGACACTCCAGATCTTCTGCGTACTGTACAGGTAAACTCTTAAAAACATATTTATAGCTGATAAATATTTTGTTATTTTTTCCAAAGAAAAGCCACCACCCCTAGTGCAAATCGAACCCACGACCCTTACCACAGAGTGTTAAGTGCTCACGCCTGAATACTCACGGCCACCAGGCCTCCCCATTGTGTGTAAATACATTTAATTTACAGCTCCTGGAATATTGCCTCTCCTTTATTAGTAATTAGGTGTAACTCTCGCTACACGGAGATCACAGTTACCAAACCCTCTGTCATGGGATTAGCGAGTCACTGAGAGCAGATCAATACTCCAGTCTTCTAAAGGGACTGAAAATTTTCAGGAACATTTTTTGTCCTTCCTAGTTCGGTATCTCCTTTATTTTTCCCTGCACAGTTCTTGAATATCAGACATTTCTTAATTTATCATTTTAAAAATAAATTTATTTTTTGTTGTAATTTACTTATATAAAATTGTCATTATTTGGAGAAAATCGATTTACTTGCTCTATAATCACTTTTTCTTACAGATGTTGCTCGTGTAGTAAATGCACCAATTTTCCATGTGAATGCTGATGACCCCGAAGCTGTTATGCATGTTTGTAATATTGCTGCAGAATGGCGGAATACATTCCATAAAGACGTTGTTATTGATCTTGTAAGTAGTAAAAAATTACAGTACTCTTGTGCATGAATAAATTGATGAATTTGAAGGTAAATTTTTCAGGCTTTAAACCAGATTATACAAACGATATTTATCACATTCCTAAGTAGTTGTCATGGTTATGTAAATTTATAAGTTATAATCAAAGGAATATAATTGTACCAGTTCTTGATTGGTTTTATTATTAATTGATAATAATCTATTGGGGACCTCACATTGATATAGGAATGTCACTGAGAAGATGCTGGTTCAAAACGAGCTAGAGGGGTTAATTTTTTCAAATGTTATGTTTGTTGAAAAGAAAAAAACCTTCTTCACCATGAGTGTTTAAGAATGGTGACAACCTTAGATAGTCATAGCATTTTATGGATAATGGCTATAGAAGTCGATGCATTGTCAAAAAAATATTGATTAGATTAAAAACTAAACTGTTGAACCGTTTGTTTTAGGTTTGCTATAGACGAAATGGACACAATGAAGCTGATGAGCCTATGTTTACACAACCTCTAATGTACCAAATCATTAGAAAGCAGAAACCTGTACTTGATAAATATGCTGATAAACTAGTTATGGAAGGAGTAGTAACTGAAGATGAAGTCAAGGTACCTTTTTCATCAATTTTAATAGTCCTTAGAGTTATTTAACATTTTTTTGAGTGAGCAATTTTAAGACTCTGAATAAAAGAAACTGAAAAGCTCTTCCTGTTGTCTAGTGGCCAACGCCTTGGATTCTCTGCGGGAGATGGGTTTTTCGAGTCTCTCCTGCAGCAGGGATTTTTCTCATTTCAGGGCCGATTGAGAAAATTCCCTGCTGCACCATGGATGTTGGCTTTAATAGTCCAGATGTCAGTGTGTTGAAAAAAAAAAAAAACAGAAACTGTAAGCTAAAAGTTTTGGGTGTAATAAAATCAGAGCTTATAAATTCACATAAATAGTTTCAATTTAATTAAGCAAAATTTACAAACATTAAATTATTAAATCCATTTGCCTTTCTTTACTAACAGTTGGCACTAATGGCCTAGAAACAGATTCATCATTAAAAAAATGACTAACAGTTAATTCTTCAGAATCTCTCTCTCTCTCTCTCTCTCTCTCTCTCTCTATATATATATATATATATATATATATATATATATATATATATATATATATATTCTTTTTTATACTAGGAGGCATGGGGTCATTAAATATGACCCCATGCCTCCTAGGATAAAAAAGAATTTAGATATTTTGGGTTATCTACAAGAATAAATATGTATATATATATAAATATATATATATATATAGCCTCCATTTTACACTCAACAAGATAAGTGATGTAGCAACTTTCATTTGGATAAGTTCTTCCCTTCCTCAAAACTCTAATGAAGGTTCTGTTCTTTGTTCGATCTATGGAATTAGATAGAGGAACTAATAGTTCCATGATATAGCACTAGAATTTGTTTGTTTCCTTTTTATTTATTATGTCTGGCAGGTGCAGGAGGGGGATCAATGACATTTATCTCCCTTTTTGCCTACAAGAAGATGGAGTGAAGGCAAACTGCTGGATATGCCTATTATTCTGTCGTTAAATAAACACTTGCTGGATTTCTATGACAAATATAGAAGATGCTTAGTTTGCACAGCAAAAAAAAAAAAAAAAAAAACAAAAAAAAAAAACAAATGAAAATAGGTTGCAAGGAATGCAATGTAAGATTGTGCCAATTTTCCTGTTTCAAACATTACCACTCATATATTAAAAAACATTTATAGAACAAAACACTGGAGGAATTAAAGTAATTTTTTAAATATATGAATTTTATAAATATTTTTAGCCTGGCCAGTGACGGCCTAAAAATTCATGACTCAGAATGTACTGTGCTGCGACCCAGGGCAAGTGCATAGGAATACTGGTTTACCGTGCATAGGGTTCGGTAGGCTAGGTCAACTAGCCAAACTCTGAGAGTTAATTATTTAAAACATTTTTGAAATATTATATTGAAAAAAAAATAACACATTAATCTGTCCTCCTCTAATTGAGATGAGGTATTACTTGAAAATTATTGTTTAACCTACTACAACTATCTTTAAAAGATCATAGAATTTTTATATGTTGTTTTATTTTTTCAGGATGTTAAGGAGAAGTATGAAAAGATTTGCCAGGAAGCTTACGAAAATGCTAAAAAAGAAACCCACATCAAGTACAAGGATTGGTTGGATTCACCTTGGTCTGGATTCTTTGAAGGAAAAGACCCTCTGAAGGTGTCTCCAACTGGTGTTAAAGAAGACACTCTTGTACATATTGGAAAGAGGTTCTCGTCACCACCTCCAAATGCAGCTGAATTTGTAGTTCACAAAGGTAACAATGCATCTCTTGAACAGTCAAATACATTTTATCTGAATTAATATAATTTATTTTTATAGACCTAATAACAAAGTCATCTTATTTCAGAGTGCATTCAAGAGCTTTTAGTGTCTGGCTCATTAAAATTATTTTGAATCTGATTTGTGAACAGTTGATTTTAATTTTTGTTTAAATTTTAGGTATTGAAAGAATTCTTAAAGCCAGAATGGCAATGGTTGAAGCTAGGACAGTAGATTGGGCACTTGCTGAAGCAATGGCATTTGGTTCTCTATTGAAAGAAGGTTATTATTAATTTAACTAAATATTTTAATTTTAGCTTTAATGTATTTTACTTTATCTCCTATCTTCTTATGTTGAATTTATAAATTAAGTCATAATAAAAAAAACTTTAGATGAAAGTCAATAGGAATGGAAATTTTGATGATTTTTTGTCATTGATGAAGTTAGTTTCAAAAACAAGTAGAAGTTTAAAACACACTGATTGCCAATAAGGTTTCAATGAATTTTTATTCAAATATATTTGTTTCTGCTTATCACAGTTGACCGTATCTTCAGATGATGGATCTGATTGTTATTAAAGCTGCTTTTTACCTTGAAATTAATTATTTTATAAAAAAAAATCTAGAAAATAGTGATATATGTGGTAGGTCAATGTAACAACCCTCAGTCTTTATTTCATGCACTGTCCATACGGTCCTATGCCAAGCAGGAACCAGCATAAGCATAAACAACCCCTGCCATTAGTCCATGCCCTTTTGTTTACCTCAAGCCCGGATGGTCCGCATAGTATTTGGGGAATCACACATTTTGTTTTAGTTGTCATAAAAATATGAAAACTATGTATTTTTGTTCAAAATTTCATTTTTAATTACAAGAAAAAGTAATTTATACAAATATTTGGATAAATATGTCGAAAATTAGCTATAATTTTCAAGGGAATGACACTTTTCCAATGTAATGAGAGTGATTCCTTATTGTGTAATTCTCGCAATATCTTTGCACTCCATTTCAAAATACACTAGTTAATATCGTTAATATCTGTACAATAAAATGGTAAAAGAATAGGAAAGCTGAGGACAAAACAACAGCCTAAATCGTTGCGATGACTAACACAAACAACTAGACGTTACTTCTAGTAGCTGTGATTCACACGGCGTCTATCTCTTTTTGAGACAATTCCTTCCTCTTTGGAATTAAAATGAACAGCTCATAGTCTAGAATAGCACATTGTATTAAAAATATACCTAGAAGCTCGAGACAAGGACTAGTGAGGCAGGAATTCGATGCTGAGCAGAGCCCGGCATAGGACCTCTAGCAGTAACTATGCTTGCCGGTCCCTGCTCGGGATATGACCAGTACGACAGGCAATGGATAAATCAACAAGACTATTTACACAAGTTGTTTATGCCGGACCCTGCTCGGGATAGGACCACTAAGGGTTAAATTCCCGCTTTGCATATAAAAATTTATTCACGTCCCTTTGTTTCAAACTTTTGTCTATTTTGGGAAACATGATTATGGCCAATAGGGGTGCGTGTCTAGACTGAATGAATTCAATATGGCAGAGATAATCAGCTTTTGGATAATTGTCAAATCAGGTGGTTAAAGTTAATATCCTGAGGAAGAATTCATGCTACTGCTTCACTCTATGATAACTCCAAAAAATCACAAGAGCAAATTTTTTTTTATTTTTTTTATGGCATTTCTACTTCCTGGCTATCTATAGGTTGCCACCCTTTAATCAAGCCAACAGCACTTGGTTTTCCCTGGCTGTCACCCATCCATCCACTGGCCGTTGGTAGGAATAAATACTATCTTGAAAAGGTAGAATTAATTCTTATGCAGTAGAGTCCTGCTAATTCGAACTCCGCTTATCAGATAATGTGCCTAATCTCAACAAGACTACTAGGGAAACAAAGAATTTTTATAAAATTTCTAAACTTGGAAATGTAAAGAAAACAAGTTTTTTCAAGTTATATTGTACATTTAAGAAACTTGGTAATTTTTCTATTTCACTGTTTGACTAAAAATTCAAAATACAACATTACTTGAAACAAGTTTGAATATACTCAAGTACATAGATTCTATGTTCTGTTCTGTATTTACACAAAAGTTAAAAGCAAATCATGATCTGAGAGATAAAGTCAGTGATCTGATTCAAGAAACTAAAACAGCTTGAAGAATCAAAGTTTCGCCATACTCACATATCACCTGTCATATCGATCACACTACAGTGCAGTTTACTAGAATAAGAAATGTTTATCTCAATTCTTGATATGCTTAACACACCTTATTAAGTCAATATATGACATTACATGACAAAACTCCTCCTAAAACGAACAGGGTTCGGTCCGAATTAGTTGGGATTAGTGGTACTCTACATTTAACTTTCAGAATGTCCCTTTTGTAATCTTCTGTAGTATTGAACTTTATTCCATACTGGATTCATTACTGTTAGTTATAAATAAACAGGCACAAACCAATGTGATGTTAAGTGGGAAAAAAAGGTACAGCTGAATTGATTGAGCTGTGTCATTTCATGCAAACAGATTAAGAGTGCATGAAAAGTGTATAGAATTAAATGCTTTATGTTAAGAGCATATCACCACTGTTGTGAAACTCCAGCATAAAATCAAATCTTGCACGAAATTTAAATTGTCCAGTAATATGTGTTTTAAAATTATCTAAATTGATTATGAAGGCATTTAACATTAATTGAGAGCTCAGAAGTCGAGGGGTCTGAGTGACATTTTTGAAAAAAAATGAGTTAGATACAGAAATGGGTTATGAACCACCGTAATCTTGTGGGTGGTAAAGAGATCCTAGTGATTTTCTAGACAATTGCTAGCTTGTTTTCTCTTGAGTATTATCACTTTTGTAATATCTACTTCTGTAAGTCCGGAAGGAAGTTAAGGGGTCTATGTGCGGATTCTCCAATTCTTCTGCATATTAACCACCATGTACCTATTATGTATTATCGATAATAAACAGCTAAGGGCCTGAGGATTCGTCTGTATGATCGGAACTGTAGTAAAAATCTAGTTTTTGCTATTACCACAGTTGTTCAAATTTGAATCCATTTTCCTCAAAACATTGAGTTTGTTACTTAGACCCCTTGACCTCTGGGGTCCTTAATTATTATTAACACTCTTGGGAGGGGGGTTAATGTAACAATAATGGCCTGGAATATTAAAAAAAAATTAAATAAACCAATATTAATATAGTTGTTTTTCTCTCTCAGGTATTCATGTGCGATTGTCTGGTCAAGATGTTGAGAGGGGAACATTCTCACATAGGCACCATGTCCTCCACCATCAAACAGTCGACAAAGCAACATACAGGCCTTTGTGCAATCTTTATCCTGATCAAGCTCCTTATACAGTCTGTAACAGCTCCCTTTCTGAATATGGTGTACTTGGTATGTTTATTACTATCATTATTTTTTCTGTAAATCGATTTCTTAAATATTTTTAATTGAACATTAAACATCAATTTATGTAATGCTTCCCTAAAATTCTCAGCATTCATTATTTATGGTTTCATTTCAGTTTACATGTTTTAATCTCGGCCATTGTACTTCTTTTAGGTTTTGAAGTTGGTTTCTCTATGACCAATCCGAATGCTCTTGTTTGCTGGGAAGCTCAGTTTGGAGATTTTAACAATACTGCCCAGTGTGTTATTGACCAATTTATTTCTTCAGGTAATTCTTAATTTCATTTCACTGTGTTTGAAAGAAGCAACCATATTTTTTAATTCCATTATTTTTGCTTAGTACTCTGACCTAGGGTTCATCTTAAAAATATTCTACCTTTTGCAAAATGTGCAAGATGGGACTAAGATATATGGGTGCAGTGAATGCTTGCGGCTAAGATGTTAAATTTTAGAACTCTCCTTTTATGATCTTCAAGTCATAATTTACTAGGAATTTACAAAAATCAATTATTCAACTTGTCCTCATGTCCAAAACTTTCTATATTTACTCAAGAATATCAGATATAAAATTGTAGATAGATAGTTTTAAGTAAATTTATGAACAGATTAACTTACGATTTTTTGTTTATATACACATAATTTTAAAAAATGCTTCAAAATATTTCATCTAATACATTTTTTAAAAAATAATGTGTTAGAACAGACTTCAGCTCATTTTATGATAAGACTCCAAATATTTTGTTCAGTGAATCACAAACCACCACTTCAATGTGCATTTAAAATAACTGAATCTGTGAACCCTGGAGTTTTCCATGTAGAATACCGATGACCTATCTTCTTTTCAGAATCTGCTTTTCAAAAGCCGCTATTCCCTTCATGTTTTTGCCTGTTCTTCACACATCTTCAGAGGCCCTTCTTATAAAATCCTTTCGCCCCATGTACCCTCTATTGCGGCAGGAGCTATAGTGTTATCAAACACCAAGCCTCGAAACAAGTGAAAAGTCATCCTACAGAATAAATAATATAAATATATATATATATATATATATATATATATATATATATATATATATATATATATATAAGTTAGGTTCATAGAATATCTAATATAATCAGCTCTTAAATTAATGCATTCAAAATTTGTAAACTTTCTTGGGAAACTATTTTGATTACATTAACAATAATTTGGAAAATCGTAATAATATATTAGTGCTTATAATGATGATTAATATTATAGTTCTCCTTTCTCTTGTGATTAATCTGACTTTATGAACATAGTCATGATCCTTTAATGTGGTAATATTTATTTATCCTTCATTTTATAAATTGACTCCATGGCTGTTAACAGTCCTTGCAATGGATTTATCTGGGAAATAGATATGTTTTATTCTACTTTGATAATAAGCATATTGGGGTCTCCTGTGGTCTAGTGGCTAGCGCCTTAGATTCATAAGCGGGAGATGATGGGTTCGATCCCCACCGGCGGCAGGAATTTTTCTCATCCCACGGCTCGTTGGGAAAATTCCTCGCTGCACCCTGGATGTCGGCGCTAATAGCCTAGATGTTGAAGCACCGTAAAAAAAAAAATAAATAAATAAGCATATCTTAATGTTATTCTTAAAAGAAATTAATGAATAATATTAAGCCAATAATCTTATCCTAGACATGTATGCCTTAAGTCTCGCCCACAAAATAAATTAATAATGTGGTTTAAAGAAATAATAAACTTAAAGTTTTTCGATTTCATGTTATCTTCTTAATATAAACAGAAATATTTAACAGATGGAATGTTTTATAGGTCAAGCAAAATGGGTGCGACAATCTGGACTTGTCATGCTCCAGCCCCATGGTTTGGAAGGTATGGGACCGGAACACTCATCTGCCAGGCTTGAACGCTTCCTCCAGATGTCCGCTGATGACCCTGATTACTTCCCACCAGAATCTGAAGAATTCGCTGTCAGACAGCTTCACGACATCAATTGGATTGTCGCTAACTGCTCAACCCCAGCTAATTATTTCCACATTCTCAGAAGACAGATTGCTCTTCCTTTTAGGAAACCTCTTGTCCTCATGACTCCTAAGTCACTTCTTCGGCATCCTGAAGCAAAATCATCTTTTGATTTAATGACAGAAAACAGCCAATTTTTGAGGTTAGAATAGACAAATATTTGATATGATATGAATTTTATAAATATTCAGTTGTGCTTTCGTTGTTATTGTTCTTTGTAATTTGTATTTTATGTTCTTTCTTCTAATTGTTCTAATCCTGAATAGAAAGATCTATTAACACTTTCAGGACCGATGGCTTTGAAAAAAAATTTCCATCAGGGCCCCAGTCTTCCTTGTGTATAGTTATTTCGACAAACATAAGAAAACGAAGAAATGAAAAATAGACATAATAAGTGAAGAAACTTTTGAAATAATGTACTTTCAGTGGAATAATTACAACTTAGTTAAGTGTCAAATACACCATGACAGCGAGCCCGCTGAAGGATTTTTTTCTTGCAGATTCAATATCATACAATACTAGACCCACAAACCTAACCGGGAATGATGTAATGAGGTCCCAAACCAAATACGAAGGGTATAGGACAAGGCCCAGAGTAGGGGGGATAGAAAGAAAGCCAAGCTAATCTGCTGACGCATATGCCACAATGTTAAGCCCGCAGAACACATCTCTTGGACGCATATGCCACGACGCTGGGCCCGAAAGTTTTAGGTTATATATTAATATATATATAGGCACTCACACACACGTAGTAATATAATAGTATCATTAAAGTATAAATACATTTTAATAGAAATGAACAATATGGATTTATATTATGGTTACAAATAAATATATTAGTTTTTTTTTCTGATTGGGTTATATCTAAATTCATTTCAAATGGGGTTCTTTGTTTTTTTTTTCCATGAATGATGCTAAACAATACTAAATAAGATTAGATAGAGTTACATGACTTTATATGGGGTTAACTATTTTATAGTGAAATATTTTAATATTTGAATCATTAAGTCAAAAATATGACTTGAACATGATTTTTAATCTTCAATATGTTTCTTGACGAACAATGTATTAACAAGTACGGCTTAACTTAGATGGCAGGGCCAGAGGTGTACCTGCTATCAATTTTACATCTTATAACAACAATAAATCTTATATCCAATGTTATCATTTTTTTTTTTTTTTTTTTTTTATAGAATTATTCCTGATGAAGGACCTGCTGGCCAGAATCCATCTAGTACTAAAAGGGTTGTGTTTTGCTCTGGCAAAGTTTTCTATGATCTCAATAAAGCAAGGAAGGAACGTAATCTCGAAAAAGACGTTGCTATTGTCCGTGTAGAGCAGGTACATAAATTGATATATGTCAAGTTATTAATTCATTCACATTTTTACTATAGCTTACAATTTTAATTGCTTATAATTCGAGTTAGTGACATGTATAGCCTGTTCAAATAAATAGAAAAGTTCAATTCCAAAAGCTCAAAATTCTGAGGTAATTATTCCTGACAGTTTCACCATTTGCACTTAACACAATACGTGAAACACCATAAAAATTGATTATTTCATATTTGAAGCAGGAGAGGTCATAGTTTAAATCTTTATCATTACTTGGCCAAAGCTAAGTCTGAAAACAATTTAAACTATAATGTTCTCTGTTAAAATAGATGGGTTAGTTGGAGAGAAAAGGGCGTGACCTTCATTCCCGCTGCAGTAAAATGTGTGGTAAAACATCCCTCTGTTATAACCTTATCATTAGGAGGCTTAACATGTTTTTAGCATTAGCTTTGGCTAAGTATTCATAAATATTAAACACTTTTTCCTTGCCTGACCTCTCAAAGCCTTCGCTAGTCCTAAATCTGTTTTTATAGTGTTTCACATATCGTTTTGTTCCTTGAAATGGGAATTTGCAAATAGTGGACCTGTTGGGATTCCCTAAGAATTTCGTGTATGCGGAATTGAACTTTCCTGTCTTTCTGAACAGGCTATAGTAGTCTTTTCATACTTTCTTTTTTAGTGTTACTGATATTTGATGAATCTAGTGACTATTGATGAAAGAACCTTTTTATTTTGGTTATTACATATTCAGATTATTTTATATATTTATGTATATATATAAAAAAAAAAATCAGTCCCGTAACAGGCCACAAGGGCCCAGAGGGGCAGATACTGTAGAGGTATCTGATTCTTGACCATACGGCACACTAGGGAGATAGTGTGGTCAATACTATGATCCGGCCGCCTGATTTTCCCCTTGGCTGCTTCAACTGCTTGAGTCATTAGCACCCAAGGTACCCATTATTAATTAAATTAATTAAAGGCTGGGTGAGCTTAGGGACGATCTGGGACCCCAAATCCAACCCTCGAACGGCAGCACTAGAAGAAAAATTCTTTAGTACGCGCTCGGGTTTTGAACCTGGTCCTCCAGTTCATTAGTCGAGTGCTCTACCACTGAGCTAACCTCGCCCCCATATATATATATATATATATATTATTTAATATAAAAACAAAAATGTATAATAATGAAATCATACACTTCTTCCCATAAGATCCTAATTTTATACCCTGAAAGTTTTTAAATTTCTCTATTCTTAAAATCTATGAATTTATTATTATTTTTTTCATTAAAAATATATAAATCTGACTACTGTTTAAATTTTTTGTAATGGTAACTCATTTTTCTGTTAAAGCATAAAAATGTAACTATTTTACAATTTCAAATCTTTATATTATGTTCACAGATTTGTCCTTTCCCGTATGACCTGATAAAAGCAGAATGTGCAAGGTACCCAAATGCCGAATTAGTGTGGGCCCAAGAAGAACACAAGAACCAGGGTGCTTGGTGTTATGTAGCCCCCAGGTTTGGGACTGCCCTAAACAGGACTAGGCCTGTGAGGTAAGAAATTATTGAAATATAGGATAATGTTTTGGGCTATTAATGGATCATAACTGGTGAAATCTTAATAAAAATAATTAACTATATTGTGATAAATTGTTTTTAACTAACTATTTTTAAGCATGCTAAGAGTGAATTTCGACACAAAACCTTTAATGTGAGCCAGAAAACTGTTATTAATTGCTATAAGTATTTTTAATTTAAACATAAATTTGATTAAATGACCATGAATTTTTCCCTTAGCTTATTTTTTATTTAATACTTTTTTTCCAAATATGTTAATACGGGTGAAGGACAGTATTTAAAACAACATGCCAATAAGCTCCATATTATAATATTAAATAAGCAGGAGTAGTATGGATCATATTATTGTTCTGATTATTGAATTCTTGTTGTTATTAATGTATTCAAGTAAATCATATTACAATTTTCCAAAAATGATTATATTTTTTGATACATTTATATAACATGATTTAACATTTTTGTTGAGTGTTTATTGAGTTATTTATATGAATGTTTAAGGAACTCTGAGTATTCTATTGATGAAACTTACTATTAATTTTATGTTTCGTTGTTGAAATAAAACGTCTGTTTAAAGTGTATGAGAATGTGTGCACATTTCAGCCAAGTAAAAGCAGAAGAGCGTGGATTCTTCAGTAAACTATTTGGGAGAAGTGAGGAGCCAACTCATAAGGAGGAGCCTGCTGAACCCATAGCTCCTCAAACTAGAACCGTTAGGTATGATTACAGCGGGCTTGGCATTTTATAGTCTAGGGCACTCGATACCCTCTCTTCAATAAATTTTGCATTTAATGGAATTTACTCTTTAGCAATGATTAATAATAAAGCAATTTGCAATAATATTTACAAATATTTCAAAAAATTCCCAATCTCTTGAGTATCAGTATTCTTTTACTAAAATGTTGGCACATCGCAGAGTCCTTGGTTAGGTTTTTTCAGTTTTTGTCAATTTGTGTATCTGTTTTAATAGATTTGAATAATCTTTTATTTTTAAGGTAAATAGCTGAGAAGAGTGTCTTGTTCATTGAGTTTATTTGCGAATTTTATCATAAGTGCTCTTAGTAGTCTTGAACTTCTAAGAATGAAACCTTTCTTCATTTATGTTTCATTTTCATTATTACCAAAAATTTTCCCCTTTTCAGGTTTTGATAAAATATTATTTTGTAATGTAATAAAAATCACCTCTCAAATTACAATTTTATGAGATTCAATAAAAAGTAAGGGTTCCCAAAATATTGAAAATTGCTGATTCTATGCTCCCGGATACATATACAGAGTTTTTGTGCAAAAGGTTTCCTCTCACCTGGAATATTTGTCGTGTGTAAAATCCTATTTATATAGAGTTCTTCAGCAATCATGTAAATAAATATTTTTATTCTGGATAGTAAGGTGTCTACAAGTTAATCTTATACTGATAATTGACATAGTGAAGACCATTGTTGACATATTGCTCGGGGATGTGGACCAGCCCCAATGGAATTGTATAAACTACCATATTAAGGGATGAATAATAAAAATGTATCTTGTATTAAAGAATCATAACCATAACCAGTTTGGGGTAAATACTTTTTCCCAAACATGATGAACAGGTACTCATAAATATGATGATGAACAGGAGAGAAAAATACTGCAATCCATTTTGGGGACAGCCCATAATGAATACAAAGAACCAACCTGGAGTTAAGCAAGATACATAAGGAAACAAATGTTGTCCATTTCATCCTTATGGGAAGGTTAAGATGGCCTGATCAAGTTGGTGAATGATGTTCAAATACACCAAGAAAAACTATAGCAGTGTTGCTGCATGGAATCAGAAAATGTCTCGGCGAACAACACTCTGCTGGGAAGATAGATCACCCGTAGTGTTAGGATTGGGACGACTGGTAGAGGCTGTGCTCTTTTAAATGGGTTCTACTCAATTAAAATAAATAATACAATGAAGATTTGACTCAAGCAAAAATCTGAAATAATTTACGTTGTGTGAAAAATAACTTTTAATTTTCATTTTAATCTAACTTAATTAGGGCTTACTAATAAAAACCATCCTGTATTTAAAAATAATTTTCTATGCATGATATATATGACCATCATGTTAACAAAAGAGTAAATTTGCTGTAAGGTGGAAGCCGTCTGGCCCTGGGAGTGTAGTTATATACTTAAATTTATTGGATTTTTTTAAGAAATCACTTATATGGAGCATTTTAGCTGAATGAAAGAGCTCACTAACATTCCTCTTATTCTCCTTAGTCTAAATTAATTTTTAAATTCCTGAAAATTTTCTTATTTGTATCCTCTTATAGTCAAAATACCCCTGAACATTAGTAGCATGATGGAAATGTGATTGTGATGTATTTTGATATGTTCATATTTATATCATTATATTAGTTTACCTTCAATAGAATACTCAGAGGATTTATATTTTTTTGTCTACTACCTCATGGAGTTTTCACATTATTCATTGCCTGTTTGAAGTAAAGCTCCTTTTTCAAATACATCCTTTGGTAAATGAATATTTGAAAAAATGTTTATATTTTGTTTAAATGACATTTGGATGGTTGATTTTTTTTAAGTACAAATGTATTTATTTTGCCTCTTAGTGAAATGTATATTTCCTACCCCCATTATATATACCCTATTGTATATACCCTACCCATTTTAATTTTGACTAAAAACATGAAAATAATGATTAGTCCTTACGATTACTTAAATATTCTCGTTGTATAACCATTGCATGAGCTGAGTGTGAAAATCAGGGAAAGAGATGATCAGATGAAAGTTTTAGTTATAATTTACATTATTGCTAAAAATATTACAATTTCTTTTGAAATTCCTCATTCTATTGTAATGTTTCCTATTAAGTTTGATTTATAAATAATAAAACTATTTGCCGTGTTGTACTTTTCTGAAGTTCTAAGAAAAAGTACTATGCTATATGACCAATAAAAAGTAGAATTTTTGGTTTTCGAGTGCCCTTGATCTCACAGCATAATATTTTTTTTATTACATTTTTGTTTTTTTGGTGTTTTGAAGCATGTGACAATTTAAAACACTAAATTTCTTGTTGTTTTTCGTAATATTTTGTTAAAGCAATACTATATGAATTCTTTGTGATTGTTCTGACTGCTCAGTAGGATTTAATTTGACTGTATAATTAATTCTCCATATTAATTCGTGAGAAAGACATTTTTTTTTTTAAGATTGTATTTATACGACTTGTAAAGCCGATTTATAATTAAGTGAAGCATTATAATATACATAGGTTATCACATTTATTAACTAGCTAGAATTTAAATGAAAATATCCAATTTAAATTCTAATTACAGGATTGAATTATTAATTTTGATTTATTCTTATTCGTTTGCAACCATAATTAGTTATAAATTAAGAACGTGTAATTTTCTACCTGGTCCCCAAAGCAAAACTACCACTCTGCCTGAAAGAGTAGAAGTATATTCTCTTTGGACAGCTGTACTTATATCACACCCATGCCACACTCCAAAACACCTGTTAGTCAGTTTTCTTTATAAATATATATTAGTTAAATATTTTGATAAATGTAGTTTAATATATTTAAATTAATAAAAGTGTGATTGATAATCTAGTTTCTCGTTTGCATTTCTGAAGTAAAGACTATGCACATCGCTACCAAAGTGATGCATAAAAAAAAAAAAAAAAAATCAATCAATGAAGTAAAGACTAAAATTATTAGAGAGTTGATATTGTAGAACTTGGACTAGGTCAAGGTTTCTGTTAAAAGTAAATCCCTATATATATTTAATTAATAATTTTATTACCATATCGGCCTAAATTGTTGTATATCCGATGATGGGGCACAGAAGGTCAATATCTTTCAAATATCCTGTTCAGACTGACTATTCAAGGTCAGTAGAATAGTATCTGCTTGTGTTCACCTCTCTCTTAATTTGTTTTATAGAAAATCATTAATATTTTTTGTTATATTTATAAAAGGTATATAGAAATCAATAATTATCATTTATTTAATGTAAGCTTGTTAAATTGCACTATAATTGTCAATTAAATTCATTGTTTGGTACTGTCATAGTTAAGCAGTACTCAGACAATTGAGCATTTGCTGGGGAGGGGGATAAACTTTTGGCTGTAAGCTTGGGGAAAATGTTGATGTGTGACATACTCGCCTAGTAAAAAATGTCAACTACACATTTTTTCGTTTTCTTTACATTTTATTTTTAATTTCAAGCGTTTTCATTTTTATAGTTTCTTGAGCTAGAAATATTAACACTATTACTGAAACAAAATAGCTCTTTGTATTGCTTGATGATCAATTTTATGTTAGTTTTTTTTTTTTAACCCTTACAAGACGACAAGCTGCAAGACCTTAGATGCTCATGGAATGGAGCCCGTTTTACCCTCCTTGTTCCTCAGGGCGGCATTAAGATGCATCTCCATCTCTTGTAATTCCTCCTAATAGGCTTTCGTTATATCTTTCTTTAAAAAGTCGCCTTTACCATTTTCTCATTCTGGGCTTCAGATCAGTCTATTTTTAAATTTTGATTTTATTTTTTCACATTTTTTTAAATTATATTTTTTTCAATAACATCCAGTAAAATATCTCAGCGTGCTATAATATCTACGGAACATGATCTCAGTGTACACATCAACTGGTAAAACACAAATAAGGCCCTTCAGAGAGGCTCGAACTCTGCAAAGTGTTTGGGTAGGTGACAGGAACCTGCATTCAGTTGTCTCAAAATTCATTTTTATGAATTCTAGCGGATACAAGAGTAACAAGGGCTTACAAAACTTATAACTAGATATCGCTAAAAGCTTTTACAGTGGTGGCTTTCAGCCCCAAAGTGAAGAAGTGGCCTTGTCACTAGAGTAGCTTTCAGTCCACGGGGCATGCCAGTATCAGTCTCGAATGGGTCAATGTATGCTTTTGTTATAAATCAAATTTTTGCTTCAGGGGAATCAAATAATTTTTCCCACTAGGACAGAGTTGAAAGTCACTTTTAACCCAGTTAAATAATTTATTTCCCACATTTTTGATAAAACCCAAAAATTTGATTAAATTTTTGAGTCCAGTATTCCTGATTTGCATTTAGATGTATTTTGTACCGTGTGTTTTCCTGATGTTTGATCACTGTTTTAAAGTTTTAAAATATTTTAATAAATCTCTTTTGTGGTTTAGGTATGCCGGCAGGCACACTTCTCCATCATCTGCCACTGGTAGTAAGATGCAACACTTAAAAGAACTTAATCAACTCCTAGATGAGGCAATTAATCTATAATTTTATTTTAACAACACTTTCGAATCCTCAGATAGAAAAAAAATAATGTTATAATTATTTTAAAAGAGTAATGAGAAAAGAAGCCTCTTACTTTACTTAAAATAGTCATTATAAATGACAGATTGTTACTTTCTCATTGTAATTTTGTTTCAAAAAGGAGTAAGATATTTATTATTGTTCTGTATTTATTATTATGTAGGTTATTGTAATTTATGTATATAAGATTTATTTTGTCTGTATAAAAGTTAAAACAAAAAAAAAATAATAAAAATTAATACCTTTCCAGTTTTATTTTAATAATTATATTTGATTATTTTATTGATTTATTTATTTATTTTATTATATTCATCTCATGATTTGAGTTGAATTTGTGATGAAAACATTGTGAATTTGAACAAACGCTTATAAATTTCAAATACGTTTTCCCTGTTAGCTTACTGTTAATAGGTCAAATATAAAAGAAAGAAAAAAACTGATTTGATTAAAATAGTGTATATATAAAGCAATTTTAGTTTTTATTGTTAATTCATTGTTGCTATTTTATTTATTTAAATGCACTTATGTATTTATTGTACATTATTCATTTGAGACTTTTTGTTGTTAAAGCCTACTTAAACATTATTTTTCTTAAAAGAAAATGGAAAGAAAATTCTGATCTTTATTTCATTATTCATAAAGCTAGTTTGCACCACATGTTTTTGTTTTATTAACCCTTGACTTTTTCTATTATTGGCTGTGTATTTTACAATACTTAAGAAAGTGAACCATTTCCCAATTAGAGTTTTTGGAGATAAAACAAGGTTAGTGAGATTTGAATAAATAATTTTATTTTGATCGAAAAGTTGGAGATAGTAGAGGTTAAGTCATAATAGTTATTAAAACTACATTTTTATGTGAAAATTACGTTTTTATTTCCAACGATTTCCAGCCTGGTGTTAGGATCTAACAAATTAAATAAAAATTATATAACAAAATTTATTTCAACAGTGATTGAGATATTATTAAATCAAGCTGGTCGAGACTGTACCGACTGCAGATCAGGCGTATTCTGTCCATGGGTTCAGCCAGCCTAAATGATCCCCCCGCTCCTCAATACACTACAGTTCTACTTACGGAAAGGTGTTAATAAGGTTCTTTCGTTGTTCTTGGTGTATATTTATAGTGATTGAACTATAGTTAGCTGGTGGTTGATTTTTTTAATAGTTGATACGATTATTTATTCATACTTAGCACCTATCCATCCAATTGAAGATTTAAGTATCATGATCCTTCTAGTATAACACTAGAACCGCCGACTGGTGTGCTATACCTAGAACCGCCAACACCGGTCTTTTTGACCGGCATTTATTCATATCCATTGTTTCAAAGTGAGGAACTTTCTTTTATAATGAATAGAAGGTCTGAATTATAATTTTATTCATAACATGTGACAATAACTCACATAAAAAAATGGCACTAATCAAAATACAGTTAATTATTTTTTTTTTTTTATAATAGAATAGTACTTAAGATTTGTACTGCTTACTAAACACAATTTTTTTCAGTCAAATCCACACATTTTCCTCACGTACATTTTCTGCAGGTTGTACATGAATTCTTCGTTGTTGTTTTTTTCCGCATTTTGAAGTTTGACACGTACGGGGTCTTTTCATTATTATCTGCACTTGTTGCTGGTAGTCTCGTTGAAGGAAAATAAACTTGTTGCCTTGTACTTACATAGTTTTCTGCAAGCTCCTCACACATTTTTAAAATGAAATCCTTTCTTTTCATATTATTACAAGCTATATCTTTATATATAACGTAAGCATTGATTAGCACTAGGTCTAATATATTGTAAAATACTTGGACTGGCCATCTTCTCAAGCATACCTTTGTAGTGTATTTTCAGGCCATTTGATCTACCACATCTACACCATATTTGGTAATGTTATAACATAAAATTGTTTCTGGCTTCTTTATAGAGCCACAAGGGACATTTACAGTATGGTGTATGCATAGGTTTTATTTCATTTTGTTTTTCCTATATTGCAAAATTGTGTGCTAAATTTTGTTACAACATACGTAGTAAGGTCCATAAGTTTCCGGCCTGTCTTGCTTCCCCTCCTTCAAACGTGCCGGGTCCTGCACGCCTATGCAGGTCCATGCCTGCTCACTCCATACCCATTGCCCGCACTTCCTCAGTCTTGTCAGTCAGTGTCCAGCCTTGAAGGAAACTCCCCATTTTTACAATGTTCAAACTCGAGTACCGTGCGGTAATTAAATTCTTTTGTAAAGAGGGTCTTACTCCTGCACAAATTAAAGAGCGCTTGCATTGTGTATAAGGGCAGTCCTCCCCCTCGTATTCCACAGTGAAAGAATGGGCAAAATTATTTAAGTTAGGGAGAGAAAGTCAAGAAGATGACCCATGTCCCGGTCGCCCATTGGAAGCTGTCACTTCTGAAACAATCCAACTTGTGGAATCTGAATTGCTGTCTGACCTGCGACTAAAAACCAAGGAAATAGCAGCGAGGTTAGGGCTTTCAAAAACAAGTGTTTTGAGGATCATCAAAGAACATTTGCATATGAACAAGGTTAGTGCAAGATGGGTTCCAAAAATTCTTTCAGCTGCTCAAAAACAGGAACGAGTTCACTGCTGCAATGAATTTTTACGAGAGTATAATGCCGACCCAAGGAATTTTTTGGACTCAATAGTAACTGGGGATGAGACAATGGTTCTATATTATGACCCAGCAAAAGAGAGTCCATGGAATGTAGAAGACCAGGAGAAGCGCCTCCTTTAAAGGCAAAAGTCACGCAGTCAACAAAAAAGGTAATGGCCACTATTTTTTGGGACTGTAAAGGAATACTACTGATAGATTTTAAAGAAAGGAATACCACAATGAATGGTGAGTATTATGCAGCCCTACTTCACCGGTTACGAGACGCCATTAAAGAGAAGAGGCGAGGGAAGTTAAGCAGAGGTGTCCACCTCCTTCACGACAATGCCTCTGTTCACACAGCATTGATTTCCAAGGCCGCTGTGAAGGACTGTGGATTCCAAGAAATCTCTCATCCACCCTACAGCCCAGACTTGGCCCCTAGCCATTTCAACCTTTTCTCAAAGTTAAAATCTGACCTTCGTGGAAGGCGATTTAACACCGGCAAAGAGCTCCAAGCAGCAGTGGAAGAACATTTTTTTAACAAAGAAGAAAATTATTTTTTTCATGGTATAGAAATGTTGCCAAAGCGTTGTATTAAGTGTGTTGAACTTAGAGGAGAATATATTGAAAAATAGTAAAACCAGTTTTGTTCTTTCACCTTTCCTTCTATCACAGGCCGGAAACTTTTGGACCTTACCTCGTAGAATAATCATTAACAAAAAGTGTATCTTGTATCAGGAACAGATTGTTATATTCTTTTAAATAAATATATAAATTTGAAAAAAAAAAAAAAAACAGTTTGGTGTAATGTACTCAACGTAATTAAATTTTTCCATGGCTTCCCTTGATAGATGGTAGTTCAGTTTCATTTTTCTGAATGACTGAGTCATAGAGCCGTCCTTTTCTTTTTTTGAAAATAGTTAGAACTTCCTTCTTCATATGTTTTATAGTCCCTACTGTAGTGATACCTTTACTCAGAAGCTGTATTGCTAATTTCAAACTAGTAAAAAAAATTGTCAGTAGTAACATTACGACTTGTTTTATAAAATGGATCCATAAGTCAAAAAACTAAATTTTCTGCGACTGATTGGTCTTTTCGACGAGCAATCTTTACCTAAAATACGTATTTTGCTTTCATGTCAACAGCAAGCCAGATTCCGAATTTGTCTGGCTTATTTGGCATGTACTGTGTAAACCTGCATCTTGCTTTAGTAGGGAAAAACTGTTCGTCAATAGTGATATTTTATCCTGGTGAGCAGCAAAGAAGACAATTTCTAGTGAATTTATTCCAGATAAATGTCATTTTTCAACAAATTGACATTATGAACTTTAAAAAAGAAACATTTTTTTTTTCATAATACATGTTTATTTGATATCTGTACAATAATTAATTGTGCTAGAAAAAAAAAAAAATAATAACTCCATAAAACTGTGCACTTCACTGGTCGAGTCAACATTGCTGAAATATTCACAAAAAAATTACTCAGAAATCTCACACAGAATGCACACAGGTAATGTTGATGGTTTGAGAAACAATCAGACTCTAACAAAGAGAGATCCAATACAGACATAAACAAAAATATGTCCATACCTGACGGACACCGGTCCTTTTGACCAGTGACAGCGGTTCTAGGTATAAAGTCTAAAGGCTATCATGGAGTTTGGAATGTCTACAACTAATAATGACAATTTTATTAAACTTTGAAAAGGCTGACCGGCGTTGTGGTTCTAGTGTTAAGATATAAAATTATTATTATTACTCTTTTGACACATTTAATTCTCAATTAATGAACTCCATTGTATTTTTCTTACTAGTATCAGAGAAATAGAATTGGGAGTAACAAAATATTTTGTAGGTACATCGGTCGAGGTTGTTCTGCATCTACTGCAACTGGATTGAAATTAACGTTTGAAAAAGAACAGAAAGATATTTATACATCTGTCTTCGGATGATTCGATGTTTGTGAAGTAACCATTTACACATTTAATAATTATAATTCATCATAATTACATCTTGGTGTTTTTATTTTAAACTTATTATATTTTAGTCATTCAGAAGAGATCATATCAGCAAGGTGGTTGGCATATGCCACCACCTTCCTCAGTAAGTTTAGGTTTACTTAAACTTACCAATAAAATAGATATCAAAAGTTTTGCTCGTTTAAATTATTCTTGAACATTTGGCTCAACAATAAAATCAAAGTTCTTGTCTGGTAAATCCTACTTTTACCTAATATTTTTGAGTGCTATTCAGCCTTCTAATTGGTTGGGCACAATACATACCGATTTTTACAGCAAGGTACAAAAATATTGCCAGCATGGACCAAGTAAAAATTAGGTTATTAAGTAAATCCAAACTCTTTATTGAACGATTTTGCTTATACTCATAATTTCTCTTTCTATTTAGCTCTAAATAGTATATAGAATTTTGTTGCAATAATGACGCTTGGTAGGAACACAATAAGTTGATCTGGGCTGGTGAAAAGCGATTTCATTTAATATGAGTGTAAATATTGGGCTTTTTATCGTAATTCTGACCAAAGTATAGAATTTGAGTAAATAATTCATCAGCTTGGTGTAACTAGGCCAATTGGCTCTTCCAAGAAAAGGATGTGGTTCAACTTTTAATAAAATAAAATAATATATTTGAATTATTGGTTTGTAAAAACCAACATGTCTATAAAATTATGATATCCATGCTTGAAATAACAACAAAATGTTTCCAATTTATTATACACTTTCTCCCTCATTAGTAGTGGATATTTATCATTCAATGAAGTGTCTGGATGCACTTGTCATGCATCTCTAATGACTGATTCGATTAAATATTTTCATTCAATACAGTATTATATTTTTATGTTTCAAGTGCCAAGTGAAATTATTTATATTAATTCAATGGATTTTTTTTGCAAGAATTTATTGCACCCTATTTTACAAAACTGCAATGTATTTTATAAAGTGGAGGCCTGGTAAATGATATTCATGTCACTGGGAAGAATACAAGCATAAGTTCAAAAATTCATTTTGATGAACTATTTAGTGTAAACCTGTAGCTGGGAGTAGTAACGATTTTATGAATTTTTCAAAATTCATGATAGGATGGTAGTGCCTGGGCTGCTTCACCTACAGATGACTCGAATTTTAATGGGTGTTATTTTTGTTATCAAAACATAGGATGGATGATGATTTAAAGAAATAGCCAAATTTCTTTGGAAAGTGCTTTATGGAAAGGTCGTGTCTCCTAAGCTCTTAAGACAAAACAATGGAAAAGAACTCTCAAGTAATATATTTAAATTTTAACTATCTCAATGATATAAAAACATCCAGGTATTTAAAAAACAATGTTGTTCATTTCAAACTAGACAAATAGAAAAGTAAGAAATATTAAAATATATATAACTTAAAGAGCGACAAAGGATGCCCCTGATTTAATAACCAACAGGTCAAAGAAAATGGTCCTAGACATTTCCAACCACACAACTTATAAGTATTATAGGGAAACACGCCATGATGATCCCTGCAATTCGCAATTGTTTCAAATCAAAGGTACCAATAGGATATGGAACTCGCAGCACGGTCTATTCTAACCTTATAAAACTTCCTGGCATTGGAGCCTTCTATGAATTATTAAAATTCATCGTAGATTTCATCATCATGGTTATGATGAAGAGGAGATCGCTCTCCTACGTCTAAACATATCATTCTAAGTTGTCAATAATCCATTATGCCATTTGTAACAGTACAACTCAGGCGTTCCCGACCAGAAGCACGAACTCGCCAACTGGGGGGGGGGGATTCGGTGCGCCTCAATTCTTCTTTGCATTAATTTACGAATATTATGTTAAATTTTCCTTTTGAACAGTTTTGATTCAGTAAGTTACAAAGTGGTTTAAAATCAGTTGCCTATTTAATTTAGTCTAAAAGAGCCAAAGTTTTAGACAAACCTCACGGCTTATTAATTTCAAGCCAGAAAATGTTATCGGCGCATAATGCTCAGAGTCGTATCTCTTCTGGGATTTAAATTTACTACACCACTGAAAATTTAAAACGACGTTTGAGGGGAAAAGACTCGGTATTTCATAGAATTAAAACATCAAAAGAACCAACCAACTACAGAAGGAAAAGGACTGGGAAAATACGAGAATGATTCATAGAGTCTGGAAATAGAATATCCATTTATTTGTCAGAGAAACATAATTCCCTATTACAATACATACATGTGTTTATAAAGAGTGTACAAGCAGGTTGCCATAGAGATCCAAGATCACTTCTCTTCTCACTATCTACCAACTTTGATATCCCAAAAATAGCGCTCTGTGGTTTATCTATCACCGTTGACGTCATAGTTCAGATTCCACAATCACTCATATTCCACAATTAAAACTAATTTCTTGCAAAAAAGTATTATACTAGAATACATACATATATATATATATATATATATATATATATATATATATATATATATATATATATATATATATATATAAGCTCAATTGTGAAATAAAATTAAAATTATCACAGAAAATAGTACAGAGGGAGGGTAGCCTGTCTCAAAATTAAAGTACTATTCTGTTTATTTATGTAGTACCTATTTAAGAAATTATGATACTAGGAAAACAAAATGCTCGCCTTCCCCCGATGATAGAAGAAGAAAGCGAGTGATCCCAAATCATTTTCGAGAGATTAGGTGAAGGTATAGAAATAAGGCTACTTGCCCTGGGCAGGAAAGGTTGGCACAACTGTCATTTTCCCTCACTGAAAGCGGTAGTATGATACAGACGAAGGAGAAGAATGGAAGTCAAAATCAGTATTTAGATATGAATTGGATACTACCCTCTTTATTTTAGATTACTCTGGATGATAAGAAAAACCAATTAGAAACATACTAGATTTTCTTTAGTATACCAAACAAACATTTACCATTTAACGGCATAAATAAAAGTACATATATACACAAATGCTGTTAAAAGTATTATTCTCATAGAAGATAAGAATTAGAAATCAAAATTTCTTAATTATAAATTAATTATTACAGATAAATTATACAATATTCAATGTCTTAAAAGACATTTTATTCAAGGGTTTGGCATTATACTAAACTATGATTTATAAATTATAGTTTCATTTGGAAAAGAGAAAGTATTAAAAAAAAAAAAAAAAAAAATGAAATCGTGGCAAGTGGAAGAAGAACATTCAAAAGTTAAATTTCCTATTAAATAGGTTTTATACATTTTGATGTGAGCACGTTGGTTAGAGAGAATGCTAGAGGTTTTGGGTCCCATTCTATGCTTTACATAACTACGCTTTAAGAAGTGAAACATATTTCATTCTTATTATAAGTTTTATGAAGTAAAAAATACTTCAGTGGGAGAATAATTCAGAATTAAATTTCTGAACGTTTAGGACAAAGGTAGATCATTCCCTACCGATTCTTAAAAAAAAATGTCTTTATGTGTAAAGTCGTTCTCAGTCCCTCGGGTGTGTTATGGTATTTCCGGATGGCGTAATTAGGAGGAAAGTATTAAATATTATTCTTTCAGAGCTGTACCCAAACCCCCACCAAGCGACAAGTCCTTGAAAGTGTGTTCCCCTGTTGTGCTCTACTAGGCGGAGCCTCATAAGATGAGTTAGTTGGCTCTGCTTTATGTATGCCTGATTGGTTTGGAAGGGGAAATGGACAAAAGTGAGCACATATTGAAAGAAATTGTGTCGCCCGTGGTGTTGAGCAAGCAGAGCCGAATGAGGCCGAATCGATGCGGAAACACCCGAATCAGCTAAGGCGAGGCTTCTCTACTGGCTCCATTGCCCTTGTCCTCGGTAGCGAGTATATGAGAAGGTCTTTACAGTAGAGGGAGGACGCTCTCCAATGTGATTAGCGAACACGAGAGCCACTTCCTTATCGCAGATTTTGACTATAAAGTTGAAATTGACTGTAGGATGTTTTGATCATCATGTATTATTCATCGGGATTGAACTAGCGTTTGATACTGTTGCTCTCAAATTCTTACAGGTCTAGTCAGTACAAGAAATTAAATAAATCAGACCATTTGCTACAATCTGAATAAAATTGCTAATAAAATAAGTTTTTGTATACAGATATATTTCCTTGGTTGTTGGAAGTGGTGGAGTTAAGCTAATAGTTCAGTTTTTATTTCGTCTCCCCCCACCCCCATAGGAAGCAAATCCGCTTATAACGTCGACCCGATTCCAGAAATATAGGTGAAAAATTGTCGATGTTTCTTACACATGAAAACACGCTAATTCGATTTAGTCTCTCTCTCTCTCTCTCTCTCTCTCTCTCTATATATATATATATATATATATATATATATATATATATATATATATATATATATATCTTCCTGCCCTTCTCCAGGATTTTTAGATTAAATTGATGAGCTAACTTTTAAGGAATGTGTATTTTACCAAAAATAAAGTAATGAAGTGTAATTAAATAAAAAATATTAAATGCTTATTATGAAATCAAAAATATATTACTTTCAATAATTAAGAAAATTGCTCCTTTTAAGAAGCTACTAGTTATACAGTACTGGTATTGCTAGGCCACTTGTAACTGATCAAAATTAAAAATTCTATATAATAAATAGTCTTTTTTTAGTGGCCTACTTGGGCATTTCTCATTGGCACCTCTGATTTGCGTCATAATGTCGATGTCATGAGAGGGCTTCCTCCCTATAGCTGAAAGGGGACAATATTTGCAGCTGCATGCTGTGTAGCCGTTGTTGGATGAGGGAAGACGGTAGGTTGCAGGTCTGCTGAGACAGCACGTGACAATAGGAACATGGGCTGCTATAGATCCTGGAGCAGGCCCATATGGTTGCCTCCAGGTGATCCCAGACCCAAGGGGAGAAAAAGAACAGCTTTTTCTCGGTAATACTTGCAGTTGCCTGCGTAGGATCAGACCCTCGGACTAGCTTCAATTTCTGTCACACCGAAATGAAATAAAAATTAATAATTAAAATTACATTTTTGAGGCCTGCAAAGTCTTTCGTATTACCAAATATACCTATATACACAAAGACGTGTGTGTGTGTTTAAGAGTATGGCCGCCACAATTTTTTCCTCTATCTTTTATTTTTTTTTCTGGATCTCTAGCATTTCCATAACAAAAGGTTGAATGAGTTCGTTAACCAGCAAAATTGGTCCTGAAGGGTGGTTATTACGACGAAAATCGCTGTTCAGCACCAGAAACTTATGAAAGAAGCATATTACGAAAATAATTAAAATCGTCCTATTAATAGTAAGGGTTACCTTCCCCCAAAACATGTTTGCATTTTTGGTGCTTTAAACGTGTAACACCACAAAAGTTGGCAACCGAATCGAACAGTGTTGGGCAATAACTCAAACAAATGAAAAAGAGCGCAGAGTGAATTATTCATGGATTATGAGTGATGAGTGACCACTCTTTAATTTTTTAGCCATCAGTAATTCTCTCATCACTCATTTAATCATTGAACTATGATTAAAAAAAGTGAGTTGATTTTTAATTAATTAGGGTAGGCAAAAAATAAATAAATAAATACGCTATTTCCATGAGATGAATTCAGCAAAGAAATGTATTTCATGGTATAAATGAAAACAATACCATGAGTAAGTAACAGTACAAGAGTATTAAAAAATAAATGAATAAAACGCGTTATCATATTCCTCAATAAGAAAAAATAATAAATTGAGAAATTTAATTGCTACTTATTGAAAAAAAAATAAAGAAAATAACACTAGATACAGGGATAGACATTATTACTAATTTGACCTAATGATCAACTTATACAGCTTGACTTACTAGAATGAATTAACTGGTAGAGAAGATAAACTCTGCAAATTATAGTGTGTGAAAGTTCGAATGTTGTATATAAATGTTTTAAATTTAAACAAAAAGCAAAGAAATTATAATTTACTCCTGACAAATGATTAAGAGTAATCACTCATGTGTGATGTGTAATGATTAAATTTTCACTCATTAATATTACCCGACTAATTATTTGCTCAAGTAATTGAAAAAAAATCTTGGGGAACATACAAAAAAAAATTTCAAGTCAATCCGTCATTCTAGGTTTCTCCCTTTTTCACGAAAACATTTTTGTCACTGGTAGATTTTGTGAATGTGTGTGCGTGCGAGCGTGTTTATGCATACAAATGTGAACATTATCCATGTACCGTGAAGACTTTTCGTAAAATGTGAAATTTGGTACCCAAATACTTAGACTAAAACGAAAGATCATTTTCTTTAAAAATCTGAATCTGGCAACACTGTTTTTTTTTTTCGCAAAATACCGCATTACAGTTTAGGGTTAATCTGCTTCCAGGTATATTTTTTCAAGGTAGGGATAGTCGGGGTTCGGTCACAGCTATTTAATAAAACTACATTTTATCATAAAAATGGTTTTATTGTGCCGACGTTTCGGCTTGAACTTCAAGCCTTCATCAGGGCTGTAAAAAACAAGTAGGACGGATGTAATACTGAAATATACACATATATATATATATATATATATATATATATATATATATATATATATATATATGCCTACATACACAAATACACATACATATATATATGGAAAAAGACAAAACATAAAATGCTAGAACATAATATATAGAGGAACAATGTGCTCTAGGATACCAATGTGTTTCGATTATTAGGAAAACAGATATAAGAATAACAGATTACATATTAGATTAGATATAAGAATAACAATATGGGCTTACCGATGGGAAGATAGAGAACTATTCCTCACAAATGCGGGATCATTTCTGACAGTTAATACAGGGAAACATAGGAAGAAAGGAGTTGGTGAGGGGGGGGGGTTCTGGACCACCCAATGGACAGAGAATATAGAAGATGAAAGAAAGAGCGGCGAAAGCGGTGAAGTACAGTAAGGGGTCATAAAGTCATAAAATGTTGTGTTAATGGAAAGGGAGGCAGGTATAAAGGGCTATATTGCAGGCGGTATAGGGGATTAGGATGGAGTTTTTAATAAATGGAAGATGTTGGAGTAGGTAGAGGAGATGACTTCTTTGTCAATTTTGTCATTAACTGGGTTATTTTCTAGGTGGATAAAAATTGATTCGGAAAGGAGGCGTTTGTCTTCGTTGGATTCAGTGGAAAGGATGGAGTATAGGTCAAAACCAAAGTCATGTCCGTCTGTGATGGCATGTCTAGTTAAAGCTGTCTTTATGTCTTTATTCCGGACATCGTTTTTGTGGTTGTTGATACGTTTTCTTACTGGGTTTTTAGTCTGTCCAATGTACGCACTATTGCAGTTGGGTGTGATGCAAGGGATTCTGTAGACTACATTGGTCCTGTCTTTTTGTGGGATAGGGTCTTTAAGAGTCGTATGTAAGTTTTTGAGTTTGTTCTGTGTCGATAGTCCTAGTTTTAGAGTGGGGAATGTATCGCGTAGGGATTTTTGGATTTTTTCTGTGAGGTTTGGGATATATGAGAAACTGAAAAACTTACATACGACTCTTAAAGACCCTATCCCACAAAAAGACAGGACCAATGTAGTCTACAGAATCCCTTGCATCACACCCAACTGCAATAGTGCGTACATTGGACAGACTAAAAACCCAGTAAGAAAACGTATCAACAACCACAAAAACGATGTCCGGAATAAAGACATAAAGACAGCTTTAACTAGACATGCCATCACAGACGGACATGACTTTGGTTTTGACCTATACTCCATCCTTTCCACTGAATCCAACGAAGACAAACGCCTCCTTTCCGAATCAATTTTTATCCACCTAGAAAATAACCCAGTTAATGACAAAATTGACAAAGAAGTCATCTCCTCTACCTACTCCAACATCTTCCATTTATTAAAAACTCCATCCTAATCCCCTATACCGCCTGCAATATAGCCCTTTATACCTGCCTCCCTTTCCATTAACACAACATTTTATGACTTTATGACCCCTTACTGTACTTCACCGCTTTCGCCGCTCTTTCTTTCATCTTCTATATTCTCTGTCCATTGGGTGGTCCAGAACCCCCCCCCCCTCACCAACTCCTTTCTTCCTATGTTTCCCTGTATTAACTGTCAGAAATGATCCCGCATTTGTGAGGAATAGTTCTCTATCTTCCCATCGGTAAGCCCATATTGTTATTCTTATATCTAATCTAATATGTAATCTGTTATTCTTATATCTGTTTTCCTAATAATCGAAACACATTGGTATCCTAGAGCACATTGTTCCTCTATATATTATGTTCTAGCATTTTATGTTTTGTCTTTTTCCATATATATATGTATGTGTATTTGTGTATGTAGGCATATATATATATATATATATATATATATATATATATATATATATATATATATATGTATATTTCAGTATTACATCCGTCCTACTTGTTTTTTACAGCCCTGATGAAGGCTTGAAGTTCAAGCCGAAACGTCGGCACAATAAAACCATTTTTATGATAAAATGTAGTTTTATTAAATAGCTGTGACCGAACCCCGACTATCCCTACCTTGCATCATCTACGGTCAACGATCTCCTCTCAAGGTATATTTTTTGTATAGTTATATATATATATATATATATATATATATATATATATATATATATATAGTTTTATATAGCCGGGAAATCGAATGTAACACGTTTGAAGGTTGCATATTTAACCATCTGCGAGAAAATTAGAATTTGAGGTTTGGGGGCCCAGAACGACGCCTTGAGACTTTTTTGACATATTACATACTTATGCAAACTAAGTATATAAATGCAAACTAAGGATAAGAGGAAGTCTTTAAAAAAAACATATTTTCTATTTAAAATAGACAGATAAAATAAAATTTCACATTAGTAATAGGTGTACTACGACTAAAGGTAAATGTAATTTTACAGCCGACGTCCAAACTGAGATCATCTATAAACTATATTAGTCATATCAAATAAAATATCTTGTCGTCAAATTGAAAACTTTTATTATTTCTAACAAATTAAAAAAATATATATATTAAAATCTACTATATATTTGTCAAATACCACTCACTCACTCACTGACCTATCATCCCCCAGCCCAAACCGCTCGACAGAAAATTTTGAAATTTTGCATTGACACTCTCTATATAACGTAGACACTCGCTAAGAAAGGATTTTTTGATATTCGAATTTTTAAGTACTTTTAGGGGGATTTAAAGTTTGAGTTGGTTAGAGCAGGCAAGCCTAGGCAGCAAGCGTTGCTAGGACGATAACAACAGCTATTACCGTACTGTATCTATTTCATAGTATTATTTTAAATTGAGGTTAATTTCAACTATGATGGCAGTCCTTGAATTACTAGAAATAAACTGTCACTCATAGAGTTTTAATTGCGTTTCTTTTCTCCCTGTTCCCGTCAGATAGGCTTGCCATATTTTTGGAGAGTTAAACCGAGACACATTAATATGGGATGGGCATACCAGGGGGGTTGCGAATAAAAACAGTACAAATTATAAGCAAAATGGTGAGTTTTAAGGCTAGCAAGTAACGGGAAGGGGGGATCCTGAACTGTTAGTCTACCCAAACCTTAAAAATAAGAACGGAACTTTTTTTGCTACTTGATTTTCTTAAAAAAATCTCTCAGCCAAATAGTAGTGTCTGGCAGCTGGCAGCGCTGTGCAGGTAGTTCCAGCGTTTTACAGTTAGATTACTTCTCATATCTTTGACACTGTGAGCAGTAGTAAAAATGTTGATTGTAGAAAAGTAACCGATTTATAAAAGATTCTTATAAACATGAATTCATTACTTTTTACATCTTACAGCCTTTTCCGGAACATTGATAAAACCGGGTGGGACACCGAAACAATTGCAAAATACCGGGACAGTCCCGGTCAAACCGTGATGTATGGTAAGCCTATCCTTAGAGTTTTCTAGGTGAGGCAATGCACGGCCTCCTCGCCTATAACCTTGGCAATGCTCGCAAATATAATGGGTGTTTCCAAATAACTTTTTGGAAACATAAACTTTTAAATTTTAACGCCCATTGAATAAGATATAGTATGACGGGAACCATGCTATAATAAACTGCACAAAATTGTATAGTAACGTAATTTTAATGAAACATTATTTAACGCAATAAAATAACTACTTATCTGCCGTGACGAAGCACGGGTATTCAGCTAGTTAAAAATATATTAAAATATTTTATATCACGTTTTTTGTTTACTGATTTTCTCCTACTTTTATTAATATGCACATTTTATTTTATTTTGCGTTTCGTGGTATTTTTTTTCTCTCCAAAACCCCAACCTTTGTGAAGTGGAGTGCATGGTTATTTATTATGGCATGGTTTGGAAGTGCTGTTTTATTATCCAGCTCGTTACATTCTTTACTTGCTGTTTTATTCTCATCTTAAGTAATCGAGAGCATTCTTCAAAATATACGTTATTACAAGTTATTTCATATTTGTTTTACTTGATCTATTTTTGATTTAATTTTGTCATTAACATGAGCCGGACACATTGGCGTCTCTAGACAAACATTTCTGGGGGGGGGCTAATTTAGTATGGGGTTACCGCCGTGCCTGGGGGGTGTAGAATCAATTTTTTATAACCAGGCACCTGGATATCATTAAGGAAGTATTTGATAAACTAAGAACATGCAGTAATTAGGGCTTATTACTATTCATTTGCCTAAACAATTTATTTTTCTATCTTAATCGAAAAAGATTGTGAATTTTCATTCTGGGGGCTAAGTCCCCCCCCCCCCAAGCCCTCCCCTTTAGCCGCTGGTCGGACATTTTTTATTTTAATAATAAAAATCAGCTATATTCAAAATTTACGTTGTCAATTATTCTTATCACTCCTTTATATTTTGGAAAACTTGGACTATGCCGCGTGTCAGCTTGATAAGGATGAAGTATGTTGTTACACTCAGCTGTTTTACAGATATGGGCTCGACTGAGCCGATAACGATCTCAAGCATGAATTCTATAGAATAATTTGGTCCGTTTTTCAACAAGGCACTTTTTCTACTAAAAGCAACAGCTGTAATTTCACGTAAGATAATTGTTTTTATCGTATGTATGAAAGTCAACATTGGCAATCGCACGAATATTGCTTGGTAAAAATATTTGGTTAGTATGTAGATATTTTTCTTCGAAATAATGATTCTCTAGTGTTAAATAAAAAATAAAAAAATCAGTCCCGAAACAGGCCACAAGGGCCCTGAGGGGTAGATACTATATCTGGATAGTCTGTTCAGTACTATGCTCCGACCGCCTGATTTTCCCGTTTGATGCATCAACTGCTAGGGTCATTAGCACCCACTATTAAATTAATTAAAGGCTGGGTTGGCCTAGGGACGGTCAGGGAGTCCGAATCCAACTCATGAACGAAGTCACTAGAAGATGAAAATCTTTAGTGCTTGGTCGGGATTTGAACTCAGGTCCTCCAGCATATTAGTCTAGTGCTCTACCACTGTGCTAACCTCGTCCCCCTAGTGTTAATTAAAATCTCATTTTAGTTCCGGCGTGAAAAGTAGTCTAGTAGCGTTTCTTCCCTCTCCATAGGATAGATACTTGAAGTGTCGTCATTTCAGAGCCCCTGTACCAAGAAAATTTTAACATTTTTATATATATTGGCTGTCCAAAACCAATATATATGCCCCTTAAAAATGCCAGATTTTTTATTTTCAAGGCGCAGGAAGAGATTTCAGGGTAGGATACTGTCGGTCTCCTGTTGTGGCGCCTTAAAATCTTCCTTCTCTTTGATATTTTATTTTATATTTTTCAGGAAAGATCAAAACCTACCAATAACTGCTTATATTCCTTTACTAAAAGCACTAGGGTATGAACGGAAGCGCGCTAAGATGCTGCCGTTCACGCGAGTCGTACTTTTAGCACTTTCCTCCGAAGGAAAGTAGCTATTGAGGTTGGACTCATGACGGAATTTTTGAAAAATTTCTTCAAATCTTTATCGATCCTACCTAGTAGACACCGAAAATGACCCCCGTTAAAATTTATATATATATATATATATATATATATATATATGTGTGTCTGTTAACACGATAGCGGCCAGAGTTTTTGTTTTTTCGTCACGAAACTTGGTATATAGCATTCAATTAGTAAACGATTGAACGAGTTCGTTAACCACCAAAGTCGGTCCACCGGAAGGGGGGGGGGGTTTACCCCGAACCCAAAACACTAATTAGTCTATGTCAGCCGTAATATTTGTTATATTTCAACGAAACTTGGCATTCGTAGTGGTAATATAGAGAGAAAAGTGAGATATAAAAATGAACTAAATCGGTTCATTAGAAGGGGGGGTTTACTCCGGACCCACAATATTAATTCGCCACTACCAGCCGTGATTTTTGGTATATTTTGACGAAACTCGGTATTCGTAGTGGTAATCCACAGGTAAATATTTGTTGTAAAAATAAACTAAATCGGTTCATTAGGAGGGGGGGGGGTTTACTCCGGACCCACAATACCAATTCGCCACTACCAGACGTGATTTTTGGTATATTTCGACGAAAATCGGTATTCGTAGTGATAATCTACAGGTAAATATGTGTTGTAAAAATAAACTAAATCGGTTCATTAGAAGGGGGGGTTTACTCCGGACCCAAATTCCTAATATACCGGTCGTAACCTCATATCGGTCGTAATTTCTGCTGTATTGTAACGAAACGCGGTATACGTCGTGGGTAACTCATGAGAAAGATGTGCTGTAAAAATGAGCTGAATCGGTCAATCGGAAAGCGGGGGTTTAATTTGTAATATATTTCAATAGAAAAGCCCGCCAGAAGTAGGTTCACAAAGCCGCCGCAAGGAGCGCTTTCTACCACTAGAGTGACTGTATCCTGTTTCTGCGTTAGATCAAAATACGATAATATGAGGTTTTTTGTATTTATTACGTAGTGTAATAGGTACCATGTGTAAACATAACTCTGGAAGCAAATTAATAATTGATCAGTTACTCATTACAAATTTAAAAGAGAACTATTCATGTTTTTTATTTTATTTATGTAGGATATTTTAAGCAAATTGTTCTGGAAAGCATTCTACACTACCCAAATTCTGAGGAAAGTGCTTAGTTATGCAGCTCCTGCGTGACGGACTTTTTTTTTATTTTGTTGACCAAATAAAAAATTGTGTATGGCCTCGTGCAGAGATATGGAAACCTGAATGCCATGTTTGTTCCCGGTGTTACAAATCTTTTTAAATAATCTATATATATAAAATCATGTGTCTGGTTGTTCCGTATACAAATCCTCACCGTTTGACCGATTTTGACCAAACTTGGCACACAGGTAGGTCTTGATCCGGGAGGTCTCGTAGGCTAGGTCAAAAACGTGCACCAACTGTCTGTCTGTATGTTTGTTCCTTTTACAAATCCACACCGTTCGACCGATTTTGACCAAACTTGGCACACAGGTAGATCATGATCCGAAGAGTGTCATGGGCTAAGTCAAAAATGTCTACGAGCTGTCTGTCTGTATGTTTGTTCATTATACAAATCCAAACCGTTCGACCGATTTTGACCAAACTGGGCGTACAGCTTGGTCTTGATGCGGGGAGTGTCATACGCTAGGTCAAAAACGTCTAGGACTTATAGTTCAGAGGCCACGGGTTCGAAACTGTGAATTCGAAAAGTCACAGATTTGCGTTATTATATTTTAATATTACTTATTTTGTTTCTAATTTTTATTTTTTTGATTTTCTAGATGCATAAAGTAGGTGTAGCTTGGCACGCCGGATAACAGCTAGTGTATAATATAATATAATGTTGGTTATATATAATTAATTGAGAGTAGATCGTTGACGTGCGTATATAGAAAATAATTTCGGAGGGGGCTCGAAAAATTTCGGGGGGAGGGGCTGAGACCATTTCCGGTTTATGGAATACTAACAATTTAGATCTTGGAAGAGTTTTAGCCAACTTAAACGCTATTACACCCAAAATAGAATATGTTTTATGAACTAAATGATCTTATTTAATAATATTTAATTTATTTTTAAGGGTTTTATGAAATTTTTACCGATAAAATCAAAATTTCGGGAGGGGGGGCTGCAGCCCCCTCAGCCCCCCCCCATATATACGCCCATGCGCTGAGTATTGCGAAGGTAGATATGGCGGTGTGTTTTCACAACCTTGAGGCACAGTTCTGCTTCTTCTCACCGTCCTGATGAAGGCTTGAATTTCAAGCTGAAATGTCGGCATAAATAAAACACATTTTCTTATTAAAAAAAAAAAAAAAAAAAAAAAAAAAAAAAAAAAAAAAAAAAAAAAAAAAAATACGTTTTATTAAGATACCAAAGGAAGAAACCCCCAAAATTATATATAATTATATTGAAGAAAGCATAAAATACCAATAGAAAACGCTGTCATTGTTCCATTACTAATGTAGCCCGTGCAACTCTGAAGGCCACGAGATTACTTTAACCGTAACTAGGCAAGAAGCTGTAAATGGGTCGTTGATTACAATTGTTGATTTTAGATTTTGATTAAGTAAATATTTATACCTAAAAAATTATATCGCAACTTGCTCTTAAATTTAAAAAAAGATTCTGTTTTACATCACATGTACCTCAAAAATGTAGTAGACCTTAAGTTTTGCCCAACTAAAGCCACTACACTATTCAATAATTTCGTTTGCAATGTCAACCGAGAGTTGCCACATGAGTTTAATAAATTCTCCAACAGAAGGAATGAACCCAAAATAATAACAATTAAGTAACCCCTTTATGACCAGTTGTGCATACTTATTATTTATCTTAATAATAAAGTTTTTAATAGATAATTTAAATAAAAATGAGCTCTTAATATTTACTTCAGATGCCATTTTATCCAGTATATCTCTTCCACTCCAAATTACGGGCCTCTGTCCAAATAACTTCACGGCCTCCTTAACCCCCACCCCATACATTAACAATATCAAAAACTGTTTAAAGTCGACAATTCTCTGAAAACATAATTAAATACATTTGTAATTGAACGGAGTGGAAAATTGAAGTATTGTCTAAGGTACATTCATGCGGCCACAAATGTACCTGATAATATTTAAAAGCTAGTTTATATATTAGAAATGGAGAATTTAGAAAGTTATCCATTGGTCGTTCTCAGTGATAATTATGTGAACTATACTTAGGAGTATAATTTTGTTATTTCAAATCATAGTAAAAAAATGACGCCCCCCCCCCCCTAAGACCGATCGCCAGTTGTCCACTGTGCCCCCTCCACCACTACCTGAGGCCCTGATGAAGGGCCTTAAGGGGCTTCCTTAAAGTCTCTTCAGAGACCAACTACAATTTGTTTTGCAGCCATTTTAAATGTTTTTATAATTTTCTTTTGCCTATAAGACTAATTGTATCAACAATTTATGAATATCGAATACGTAAATGCTATCTAAATCCTTATAAATTATTAAAAACGTTTAATAACGTAGCGAGGTTTATCCGAAAGGAATAGAGAATTATTTCCATTTCTTATATGGACGTCGAGAACACCATAAAACCTGACAATATATGTAGATGCTAGTTTAGGCGGCTGAGGTCGGAGCTACCGAAATTGGGATTTACCCCATTTTTGAAGCAAATTTAATGAGCTTTTCAACAATTTTTGTTACCCTCCACAAAAATGTTTTAAAGAACTAAAAAAAATACTTGAGATACAGTTTCCAAGAACATGTATAATTGTTTTTCTGTTTTGGGATATTGCAAAAACGGAGTACAATAGATAGGAAGTAAACGCAATAGGAGCCTAGATTTGTTTACTTACCCCATTTCACTATCATCATGGACAATCATTATACTGTTCCCTTTCTCACTGTTCTATCAGTTCAGTAATATAGTTTGTTTATTCAATAGTTCACAATACTAAATACCTAATAGAAGTAAAAGTATGTCTGAAAAGTTGAATATAATGAATAACTATTATCCTCAGACCAAATTAATTAATCATTTTAGGACAGTAGTAATAAATAATTAAATTTTAGTCAGATGCATTTCTTCCTCACACATACCAGGAATTTTGGAATACTTTTAAGCCATTGACAATGAGTGAATTTTGATCCGGAACACTGTTAACTTATAACATTTTTCATAATCTCCATACAACAGATACAAAATTTGTTTTTTGTTGTTTTTTCTTAAACGGGCGCATTTGTATCTACGAAATTAGCGCCAAAATTATCAACATTTCTGAACATCAATAGTGGAGCATGGAAACCTGACCCAAGCTGGACCACAACCGCATTATAATTCGGTTTGCTAGCCACTCAATTATGGGGAGACGCAATAATAAAAAAAATTACGTTTCAGAACCCCCTAGAGAACGAAAATAACGGTGGTTCAAATTTGTATATATATATATATATATATATATATATATATATATATATATATATATATATATATATATTGTCTGTTCGCCCTTTCCTGGCCTCAATAATGGTCCGATTTTGATGAAATTTGGTACAAAAATCTTTCGTATAATTTGAAATTTGAAAGGTCAATTTCGTTAACCAGCAGAACCCGTCCATCGGAACATGGTTTTTGGAGCGACATTCGCGCGAAAAATAGGTTATGCTTACTTCATATGTTTGTAAGTACTCGTTTTTTTAGGTTTATTCGCCTATAAAAACGAATGAAACCATTTTTAAGGCGATAGCTTTAACCGTTTTCGAGAAAAGTGGAAATATATTTGTTGAATCAAGTTTTTGGTTTGGAAACTTAGAATCATAGGATTCATTTAAAATATTTTCTGCATGTTTGAAATTCATGTGAACAAAGATGTCTTAATTTTGGTTACGTTCGGAGTTAAGGAGTGAGTAGAATAAAATATTTTATTTTTAGACTGTTTCGATTTCAACCTTTCCAAATAACATTAGGATTAAGAACGGAACGCTAAGATGATGCAGTTCCTGCGATTCGGACTTTTTGTTTATTCTGTTTTCCCCAGTTTTTAAAGGGTTGTTATTTATTTTTAATTTGCGCTTAACATTAATACAAGTTAAGTAAATGAGAAACTTTTTTTAAAATAGAGTTTTCCTAAATAATTGGCGAGGAATAGGAATGAGTAATTTCCGCTTAGAGTTGGTACTGTCAGTTTTCTGTACATTGTGGTGCCTAAAACCTCGCTTGTACATATATTTGAACTAGGTGTTTAGATTAACCATGAAATATCAAAACACAATATTAACTGTTTTTATTTCAAACTTTCTCAATGACACTAGGGACAAGAACTATAACGCTCAAAGATGATCCAGCGAGTCGAATGTTTTTAAAGATTTTGTTACTTTGCCACAGACGCGCTGAAGATGTCGCCACGGCTTTCGAAAGCACACACTGTACGGACGCTAATGCATTTGCAGCGGAGGGGAACATTTTATATTTATTTATCTTACATTTGAAAGAACCACCATCATGCATTCTGAAGAGTACCTGTTATTCAACTTTCTCTGTTATATTAGGTTCAGGCAAAGGGCGGAAAACCTCTTGGTCATCATCCCTCCCTCATCGTCTCTCTCCCTCATCATCTCTCCCTCTGTTTCATACACAGACTCGTTTTCTCCCTCCCTCCGTCACTCTTTATCAACATCTCGAATACACACTCAGTGCGTTTGTAGTAGAATCTCTAATAAAGAGAAGGCACATTAAAAATAATTTAAGTCGTCTTCAAATATTAGTTACTAAAACTTCTATAATTATAAATAACTTTTCGTCATCAAAATACTCGAATAGAACATACTTACTTAGTTTGTGGTCATGGGCGTATAATTTCGGGGGGGGGGGCATTTTGGGGGTATGTAATACTAACAATCTAGAACTTGGAATAGTTAGCCAACTAAAACGCTATTACACCCGCAAAAAAAATATTTTTTCTGAATTATGAGATCTCATTTAATTTATTTTTAAGGTTTTTATGACATATTTTTCACCAATAAATCAAAATTTGGGGGGTGGGGCTGCAGCCCCCTCATATATACGCCCATGATTGTGGTTGAAATAATAAAATAAAATAAAAATACTTTTCTTCTTGATGTCCTAGCTTTGTTTCACATAACGTGTTTCCAGAGTTTCCAAAAACGAAATAAGGAATTTTAATGTGTTCAATATTTCATCCTCTACTTTAATTAATTTTGGTCATCATGGCATAAAATATTTCATTCAATGGAAGATGGTATATGTCTCCTAATTATTAATTCATTTTTTCGCATTTAATGTTCTAAATCAGGTACAGAAATATACAAAAGTAATTAAAAAATTATTTTATGTTCGTATATATAGTAGATTCAAGAGCTTGAACAGTAAAATGAAGAGCGTAATGAGTGCGTGAGGGAATTATGTGACATTTGTTTACTTTATGAGAGTATTGTAGTTTTAAGTAGCCTTGAAGTGAGATATGACAACTAGAGAAGACTGTCGTTTATCTTAGGAAATAATCTATACCTGATACACAATAAATAAATCTGCTTAGCTAAAATGTGGAGTTTGTTCTTGTAGTTCTCACTAAAATTGGAGCTATAAGGCCCTTGAGGCATACTATTACGATAGTATTTATTTTACGTTGCAAAGTCAGAGTAAAGAAAGCTATCTTACTCTTACATTTGACTTAGACGTCTTATGAAACTAGGCTTAAAGTAATGTGATATTGATTTGATAGTCTCTGTATACATTCATCAATTCCATGATCGGTAGGAATCACGGTAGAGAAGGTCCTAGCTACAAAGAGAAGATTGATTTCTTTAAATTTAAATGGACGTGCCGAAAGGGACAAGAGCGCCGGTGTGGTGGCGTGTAAGTGAGAGAGTGGGGGAAGCTCGAACAGCTGGTTCGCCCAGTGTGTGCCGGGCTCCCTAGGTGGATGGGTCTGTGTCTTCCATTTTGTAGCCAGTCTTCTTCATCAAATTAGACTATCTGTTGCTTTTGCAGTGTTACTCCTGTGTTCTCCTAGATCTTAAGGGAATTTATAATTGTTTTCGCCTCTTCAAGACTCATGATGATTGACGTCATTTTTAATCATGGCGAGTAAATGCGTAAGTATTGAACCCTTATGTGTTCTTGCCTCAATACACTCGTTTTAATGGTAGTCACTTGATTTTTTTCATATTGTGCCTTAGATCTTTTATTCATATGTCATTTATGCCCGACCTTTGCATGATTTATTACTATTTTCACTCCTTTTTTGCATTTTGAAGTGTGGAGGTCGAGGTAATCGCTCAACGAGCTTGTCACTTTGCTCGACCTTGAGCTTCAATAATGGTTGTGTTGAAATGATTTTATGTTTAATTGTAATGATTTGACTAATTGTATAGCCCAAATTCCTTACTGCCCTAAAGCCCTTACTATCTCAAGCTCCGTGGTGCCGAAATAATTTTGAAGAAATGAGGTCATTCGGTGACATAACTTGAATGCTCTTGCTTCAAATTACTATTGTTATGTATCATTTTGTGTTTGTTGTACGTATGCTATATCCTAAACACTGATTAGAGCCCCACTTGACTTCGATCGTGAGCCCATATTCAAGGACGCTTCAAATTTAGGTGAAAGTCTTAATAGGAAGTGACATACATATTGTATTCCTTGCTCTTGTCAAACGCGGGTAATTGTGTATAATTTTTCTTCCGCATACAGACAAACTTTTGCGCTTCCCGTTTCGGCCACTTCACATTTTAGTGATTCATTCTTTAAAGTAAGTGCAAATGAAACGCCTATACATTTCAACGGTTATCACTCAAGTTATCTCCCCTCTCCCCTTGGGTTAACGTACCGGTTTTAATAAATATTTTGGCTAGTAAAATACACTAACCTTGGATTGTTTCTGCCGTGGACCTCGCCTTCAGTGGTTTTATTCTGCTCTTGTGAAATGGAGCGTCTTACTCATTGTGTTACTACTTATTTAAACCATGTTTCTTCCCCCCCCCCTTGCCACCTGTCGTTCTTATAGTACGATTGATTCTTTAATAAATCTGAACAGTGAGACTTTATTTGATTATTGTAAATTTATTTTTGTAGATAAATTGTAAATTCCCTTAGCTTGCGAAGCTTTTGTAAGGAAAAAACCGTGGTTGTAAAGAATCTCAGCATTTCTTCTTTGATTGCGCTGAACTTAATTCATACTAAACTACCTTTGAGAAAAATAAAATGTAGTCATCAAACATTATATAATAACAGCATTGGTTTATTTTTTTGATGAATGATGATGTTTGCCGTAATAATAAGAATAATTAAAAGAAAGTAAAGTTGATGAGTTTTATTTATTTATTTTTTTTCAGTTAATGTTTTTACTTTCGGTCCTTCGTTTTTACGTTTTTCTACGCAAATGTTTTAGGTTCAGATAAAATGAGTTTGACCTTTCGCTCAGATACGTTCGCAAGATGATGGGCTTTTATCCAGTGTGGCAATACCCTTTTCACAAAATTGTTTAGTACTTTTATTTTACATATTATATCGAATTACTTTGGTGCTATTTTTTATAAATTATCGCATTTATCTTTATTTTAGCAGAAGAATAAATATAAAATAATTTAAGGACCTTCTCCCACAGAACCTGACTGTCAGTATTCAAGGCCATTCCTATATTTAGAACATTTCTTTTTCAGTGCTTCGTTACTCCAGAGATCACTATAATTTGATTTGCTTATTTGGAGTAGTATGGGTGTTTAGCTATCAAAGTGTTTAGCTAATACAGTTATTTACGCTTGGCATTCTTTTTTTATTTATTTTTTTTATTTTTATTGAGCGACATTCTTTAATGATTTTGAGCAAAATTATGTTTCTTTGAAAAACGCCTTTTTGTTTATTTAACTCCCAAACCTATATATTTGGCTTTATAGACCTCGTTTTCTACGATTTTTTTAATTGGGATTTTTCCAGTGCGTTTGTAACTTTTTCGTTTTAATCGTATATCTCATATAATAAACTATTTCTGACTACAAAAGAAGGGGGGAGCCTTAGAATTTATTTTCCTCCAGTGTTGCCAGTGGTATAGATACTGATTTTTCTCTTGAACTACATAATTTGTTTTTATTCCGATTTTTTGTTAGATACAGTTCTATACGACTTGTTTTTCTTTGCTTAAAGAAGATTGAAATTCATGTTTGACAATTTCATTGTCCTGGTCATTTAAAACTTTATTTTTATCAATATTTTATCCTTATAAAGAATACAGGAAGTTTTATTATTTATTTTCAGTAGTAGCCATTTTATTGTTTCTGAATGGGATACATTAATGACCAGATTATTTGATTTTATAATTAATATTTTTTTTTTAAGTTTACGTTGAACTTCTTAATCTAAATAGATGCTTTTATTATTATGTGCTAATGTTTCAAATATTAATTACGAGATTAACTGAAATACGATTTCCTTTAGAGATACTTTCCAGAATGTTTTTTTTTTCTCCCAAAGCAATCAGTTGGAACACAAATTCTATCACCATATAAAAGTGATTTTTTAACCATGTAGCTAAAGGATATCTGCCTAATGGTATTTTCTCAATAATCTAATATTTTGAAAAGTATATTTAGTTTCTTATTGTACATTTATTTTTATGCCAGTTATACTGTCTAGTTGTTTATGATTAAACACTAACAGATAATGTATGAGCTCTGTGGTATTATTTATTTGATGGGTAAATCCAATGGGTGGGTTTCCCTCTTGATGAATAGCATTATCAGATTAAATAAGATCACACAACTTCTAATCAGATACAGAAGTTCTATTTATTTTTTGGTAATATAGTATTTTATTAATAAACATATGTGTTTTAATTAGAGTAAATCTTTCCTTTGGCAATTTTTTGTTTGTTTATTGCTCTTTAAAGAGCATTATTTGCTCTTTTGCTTTTATTACATAAATTTTGAATGGTGCATTGGAAGATCACTTTCATTAAAGAAAATTCTTATTCAAGTTATAACATAAAACTAGGTTCTTTTTTAAAAATTGTTAACTCTTCTCACTCACTATTTAATAACTTATTTAAATACCTTATTTAAGTACCTTTGTCTGTTGTTTTGGCTATTCTATTGTTATAAGTAATTGTTCAACATATCATTGCAACTATTTTATAAATGAATGGAATTTTCTTGTTATTTAGAAACAATTCCAATAAAATATTAAAGTCTTAAAGACAAATACTCACTTTAAATAAATATAGAATGTTTTCTTAACTCTCATTGTTTACTGGTGATCCTCAGATTTATTCATGGGTTCAAAGTGAAAGATTTTGTCTTTTATCCTCGATTATTCCAGATCATTCCAGAACAACTCATCCTTTACAGGGTACACTGGAAGGAAATATTAAGGCGCTCATAGTAGATACTGGTCACATAATCTTCCAAGTTAGCTCTATGATTGAACATCAACGTGGGTTTTTTTATATGTTTTATCTTAAGTAAAATCATTCTTGCACACCCTCAAACAGAGTATTGTGTAGTACTATAGTTTTGTAAATGGATGCAAAGTTGCATTTAGTTAGGTACTACAATGAGTAAGAAAATGTTTTCACTTCAGTGAATAAGAATACTTTTATTTTTATCCTCATCTTTCCTAAATTAAGTGGTTATATTTTTTATTATTAAAATAAATATTTGCAGATATATGCTTTTTGTTGTTCCTGAAGACAGTTAGTTTTATCCTTATTTTTGCAGAGAACTGTATAAATTGCAGTCTTATCAATCATATATCATAAGGTAGTTGTCAGTTTAACAATCAATTTGGATATTCCTCGGGATCTTGATAAAGTTGAAACAAGTAATTTTCAATTAATTTTAATATTTTTCTAAGTGAGGTAATACTCTTGCCGACCATAAGTCCCTGATTTGTTTATTCTCTATCTCTTTTTAAATTTTACATTTAAATTTTCTCTTTGTCAGCTTGATTTTGAATGGAATTTGAAACTGACTGAGGTAGTACTGGAGTACATCTTGCAATCATCCAATATCTTACCAGATAACTTGTTAGCTGCTTCGAAAGACGTCTTCGAATACTTCCCTTTCAGTCTGATGCTTTCTGAAAAATTGGGTAGATTTGGCCTTGGCCAGATGCCTATTGTTACATGTAATTTCTCATCCTGTACAGAAACCGATTGTACAGTTTCTCAACTCTTACTTCTCTCGGGCTTGATTTACATGACATTACTACTTTTCATTAGTTCTTGTCCCTCTCACTAAGCTGGCTTAGTGACAAGAAGTGTTGAGTATGGCCCATCTAGTATGTAAGCAGACTAATTTGTCACTGAATACTTGTTGAACTGTTTTCGTAGTAGAATGGTGTTGGGGGAGCTTACTTGTTGCTTAGCAACTTGAAGCCATTTCTATTCACTTGTACTTGCTGCGTTCACATGTCAATAAAAATAACCTTGTTTTCACATAGATACAAGTGCTTTGGTGTCAAGCACTAAGCTCGGGAAAATTAATATCAAGATTACTTCCAGTTGATAAGTGAATATGACCAGCAGTTATAGCTTTGGCATTAACGAACGGCTCAAATAAATAAAAAGTCCGACTCGCAGGAACTGCATCATCTTAGCACGGTTCCGTTCTTATCTAGACTCATTTAAAATGATTAAAATAGAAGCTGTTATTATTTTGGGTCCACATTTCTAGAAAGCATGAAGATTAGATAGTTAGCCGTCGAGGTGATAAGTAAAGATGGAATGGTTGGGATTCGGCTAAAGAAACCTCAATAGGATTTTTGTTAAAAAATCTATATTTAGGACGTTTCAGCTACTCATTGGTAGCCTTCCGTTTACCAAGATTCTCAACCTTTTTCGAGATATTAAGGAAGGTATACAAAGTTACCAAAACTTTTTATGTCTATTAATAAAATATTTTATTCTAACCCTTCCTTAACTCCAAACGTAACACAAATTTCAACATATTAGTTTTAATGAAAGTAGAACATGCAGAAAATGTTTCAACTGAATCCCATGATTCTAAGTGCCCAAACCAAAAACGGTATTCAAAAACTATTTTTCTAATTTTCTCGAAAACGGTTAAAGCTATCGCATTGGAAATGGTTTCATTCGTTTTCCTAGCCCAAGAAGCATATAGAACGAGTACTTACAAGCTTATGAACTCAAAAACGTAAGCGTTACGATTTTTTTTGCGCGAATTTCTTCCCAAACGCCATCTTCCAGTAGGCGGATTTTGCTGGTTAACGAACTTGACCTTTCAAATTAGACGAAAGATTTTTGTACCAAATTTCATCAAAATCGGACCATTCGTCTGGGAGCTACAGAGCGAACAGACAAATATATATATATATATATATATATATATATATATATATATATATATATATATATATATATATATATATGTATATATATATATATATATATATATATATATACAAATTTGAACCACCGTTATTTTCGGTCTCTAGGGGTTCTGAAACGCGAAATTTTCTAGTCGGCACTTCCGGATTGTTTCATTGTATCAACCTTATAAGCGGGGTTCCTCCCTATGGTGGAGGGAGGAACCGCGCTAAAAACATTAAATTGGGCTAATTATTTTTGTTAAGGATTTAACCTGTTCAGATAACCTAGGAGTTCAATTGCGCATACGCGAACGTCCAGGCAGGAATTTTCCCCTACACTCTGCCTTCTGTTCCTCCATTTTCAAAGCCTTTTAATGATCAAACACTTAACGTGAATCACTATAAAAACTGATTATGTTTTGTTTAAGAGCAGGAAAGGCTTTGAGAGGTCAGGCAAGGGAGATAGTGTGTAATGTTTATCAATACTCAGCCAAAGCTAAGGTTGAAAAGTGATAAGGTTATAACAGGGAACATAGGCCCCGCCCATTCCCTCCATTTCCCCCTCCAATTACTGCATCTAATTGATTAGGCTATAGTGTAAGTTTTATAATTACAAACTTTTAATCCAAGATCTAAATCAGCAATTCCTCACTTCTTTTGGTTTGCTTATCGCTTGGTAGCACATCTCGATAAATTGTACCACTTTGAAAATAAGAATGTATTTCATGAAATTCGTTCATGCAAGTGTGTTATTTAATTTCATTACATATTTTACTGAGTGGATTCACATCACTTAATCAGACACATTGAAACATGCCTAAACCTCATGAATGATTTTCAGTGTTTATAAATAAATGGCTATAAACTGGATATAAATGGCTGCTATCAAATAATTCTTTATTTACAATTATTAAAAAATAAAATATTATTAGAAAAAATTCAACAACACACACACACACATATGTGTGTGCTCACTTATAAATAGTTTTAATAAAAACACACAATCATAAAACATAATATATTTTCTTTTCATAATCAAATATTATGGCTACCAGGACATGTGGACATTACTCAAAGCACAGACGTTGACAGACAAGCCAAGTTAGCCACTGCACTACAGAATATAGAAACGGATGAGACAACGTACGAAGACCTAATCGCACATTTGAAAAAAAGAGATACTAGTTCAGTGGCAGACAGAATAGAATAACATAAATTGCAACAAATTAAACAGACATTAGTAGAATGGCCACCCAGTAATAAAAATAACCGGAGAGAAGAAGTGGTTTTTACCTAATGACCAAAAGAGACGTACCAATATGTTGACAGTGTAATAAACCATACGACATTTACTTACAGAATGCAGAGGACGAGTACATTTACAAATACCCACTGACCTTACAGTACTTCTGACTGATGGTAGCCATTACTTGGACACAATATTTAAATACATCGTGGAGGTGTATATGACAAAATTTAACTAAAATACACTTATATTATTTTAGCATTTTCCTCCGAAGGAAAGTAGCTATTGAGGTTGCACTCATGACGGAATTTTTGAAAAATTTCTCCAAATATTTATCGATCCTACCTAGTAGACACCGAAAATGACCGCCGTTAAAATTTATATATATCTATATATATATGCATATATATATATATATATATATATATATATATATCTATATATATATATGCATATATATATATATATATATATATATATATATATATATGTGTGTGTGTGTGTGTGTCTGTTAACACGATAGCGGCCAGAGTTTTTGTTTTTTCGTCACGAAACTTGGTATATAGCATTCAATTAGCAAACGATTGAACGAGTTCGTTAACCACGAAAATCGGTCCACTGGAAGGGGGGTTTACCCCAAACCTAAAACATTAATTTGGCCATGCCAGCCGAAATATTTGTTATATTTCAACAAAACTTGGTATTCGAAGTGGTAATATAGAGAAAAAAGTGAGATATAAAAATGAACTAAATCGGTTCATAAGGAGGGGGGGTTTACTCCAGACCCACAACACCAATTCGCCACTATCAGCCGTGATTTTTGGTATATTTCGACGAAACTCGGTATTCGTAGTGGCAATCTACAGGTAAATATGTGTTGTAAAAATAAACTAAATCGGTTCATTAGGAGGGGGGGTTTACTCCGGACCCAAATTACTAATATACTCATACCGGTCGTAATTTCTGCTGTATTGTAATAAACGCGGTATACGTCGTGGGTAACTCATGAGAAAGAAGTGTTGTAAAAATTAGCTGAATCGATCAATCGGAAAGGGGGGTTTACTTTGTAATATATTTCAATAGAAAAGCCCGCCAGACGTAGGTTCACAAAGTCGCCGCAAGGAGCGCTTTCTACCACTAGAGGGACTATATCCTGTTCCTGCTTTAGATCAAAATACAATAATAAAGGTTTTTGTATTTATTACGTAGTGTAGTAGGTACCATGGGTAAACATAACTCTGGAAGCAAATTAATAATTGATCAGTTACTCATTACAAAATTAAAAGAGAACTATTCATGTTTTTATTTTATTTATGTAGGATATTTTAAGAAAATTGTTCTGGAAAGCAGTCTACACTACCCAAATTCTGAGGAAAGTGCTTAGTTATGCAGCTCCTGCGTGACAGACTTTTTATTTTTTTAATTATTATTTCTTTTTCATTTTATTTTATTTATTTTTTAAAGTTTTCTTTTCATACAAATGTATTTCGTTTCATACTTTTTCCAAAATTACATATAGGATTATTATAATTTATTCATCATTTAATTATTATTTTTAAAACTCTAAACGTTTAAAAGCTGATGTTTCCGTATACACATTCACTCTTGCAAATCACCATTGCTGCAGTCTAGCAATAGAAATAAATAATCAAATATTTATTATAAAATAAAATGGCTAAATTTTAAAGCGCATTGCTAAACCAATGTTTTTATACCACCAACTAGCATCTAGTGTATTATCTTGTTGGGAAACACTGATCTAAACATTGTAAAATAAAAAGACTTTTGAATTGGGTTTTTACTAATTGTAATTATTGAGTTAAATGATTATGTTATTCACCTTGAGTAGCTCATCTATAAAATCTTACTTAACTTTTATTAATGAGTGGGTGCAGTTAATATTAATTTCAAGGACAACTCAAATGTGTTTTCCTTACTCACCTTCCACTTTAAATGAAAACTTCTGTTATTTATAATTGGTTTGGAATATTTTATTGAGTACTGGAGGCATTATAGTATCTATGTTTTTTACAAAAAAATGCTTGGATTTAGATTTGATAATGACGTACCTTCCGCATTATGGGGTATACCTCGGCCTTTGATCATATCGTGCGAGTCCTAAAATGGTCAACCTTACCTTAAACTCCTTATGAACTTCGGGTATTGTCTGAATTCACTTGACCTGATTTTGTCTTCATCGATGCTTCCAAAATGTAGGAATCATTTCTTTTTTAAGAGCTGCACACGCAAATGTAACATGCTGGGGTGTCTCATCCTAGCCCCCACACTATCTGCAGACTGGTGACGAACTCATCTTTATAAAATACATATGCACATGCAGGGTGCAATGGCCAGACTCAGTCACCACAATCTACCCCAGATAGATAGCCTAAAATTAACTCAGAATTTTAGGACGGGTTATCTACAGGTTACCACCCTTTTCTAGCCAGGATAGAGCTGATGCCTTTTCTTTTTTTCAAAGAAAAGCCACCACCCCTAGTGGGAATCAAATCCATGACCTTTGGCACAGAGTGTTAAGTGCTCATGCCTTAACATTCACGGCCACTGGGCCTCCCTTAGCCCTTATGTCTCTGCCAACATTGGTAGCTTGTATTATTCTGTTGCTTAATATATGGAACTCAAAAACGTAAGCGTTACGATTTTTTTTGCGCGAATTTCGCCCCAAACGCCATCTTCCAGTGGGCGGATTTTGCTGGTTAACGAACTTGACCTTTCAAATCGGGCGACAGATTTTTCCAAATTTCATCAAAATCGGACCACTAGGGAGGCCAGAAATCCGCGAACAGACAAATATATATATATATATATATATATATATATATATATATATATATATAAATATATACATATATATATATATATATATATATAAATAAATATATACATATATATATATATATATATATATATATACATATATATATATATATATATATATATATATATATATATATATATATATAAATATATACATATATATATATATATATATATATATATATATATATATATATATATACATATATATATATATATATATATATATATACATATATATACATATATATATATATATATATATATATATACATATATATATATATATATATATATATATATATATATATATATATATATACAAATTTTAACCACCGTTATTTTCGGTCTCTAGGGGTTCTGAAACGCGAAATTTTCTAGTCGGCACTTCCGGATTGTTTCATTGTATCAGCCTTATAATCGGGGTTCCTCCCTATCGGGGAGGGAGGAACCGCGCTAATAACTTACCCATTGGAAATTCTGGATAATTTCCTTCAGAAACCTGTTTTTTTACCATGACGCACATGTGGTGAAGAAACTCCTGCAAAAATTCACAGAAAGGCCTGAGCCCAGAATGATTCCAGGATAAGGCACTCGAAACACTCCCTGAGACAACGGAGGAACAAATAAACCAGCCTGGAGGTTTGTAGCTGATCTCCAAAACTTTTTAACTTTTTCTCCCAGCTTGCCCCCATTACACACGTCATGCGTCGTCATGCCTCAGTCAAGGTCTTAACAGACATATATATATATATATTGACATCGATAATTTTCAGTAACTAATAGGATGTAGTAGGGGTGATAAAGATTTGAAGGAATTTTTCAAAAATTCTTTTATGAGTACAATCTTAATAGCTACATTTCTTCAGAAAGATCCAAACAAATGGCTTTTAGAAATTAGTTTGAATTTCATATTTTGCGCTCTATTTCACTTATCTATATTATACCAATATAAATCTCAATTTATTTTATTTATATGTTCAAGCCAAAACGTCGGCACAATAAAACCATTTTTACGATAAAATGTAGTTTTATTAAGTAGCAGTGACCGAACCCCGACAATCCCTACCTTGCATCATCTACGGTCAACGATCTCCTGTCAATAATTTTATTTAAGCTTCATTTTCACTTTGTTTTCTCTTATTTCCAGGGTCTTGCAATCGAAAAAGATAATTTCAATAAAAGTGGGCGTATAAAACGCCCGATGAATGCTTTTCTTATATTTTGTAAAAGGCAGAGGGGGTGTGTGAGAAGAAAGTACCCCTTCCTTGAAAACAGAGAGGTGACTCGAGTTCTCGGAGAGTGGTGGGCAGCCTTGGGAACTGCTGACAAGTCGCTTTACTCTGCTTTAGCCCACCAGGTGAATTTTAGTTTAAAAAATTTTGAACAAATGTTTTATTACATAAGGATGAATGAAACACTCATATTTTGTACGTTTTTATTTGAAGCTAGATTTTTAAAATACCGAATACAATGAGACACAAGAAAAATATCTAAACAAATTAAAAAGCAAGAGAGTCAATTAAAGAGTTTGTCCCAATAACAGACAAACAGGATCTATGTATATTTTATGAAGTGTTGCTAGTAGTGGGTTTGTTAAGGTCCCAAAAGTGAAATGAATTTGTCTTCCGACAATACTTCTGATTTTATTCCGCACAAGGCCTTTCAACATATTTGTGGAATCATGAGGTGCTAATAATAAATAAAAAAAAAAGCAAGAGAATTGTAAAATAATAACAAAGTCAAAATAATAACAAAGTAAAAAATAATAAAAAAAATAATAATAATAATAACAAAGTAAAAAATATTCCTTTAAAACAAAATAAGTATTGCGGGAAGACAACTTCGTATTTATTTTTCACCTTATGGCTAATTTGCATGAGATCAATAAAAATCAAAACCCTAATTAGGGTAATAACTTTTTTGCTTGAAAGTAGCATAGTCCGTTGTGCTCATCAAACTTTTATGACAGTGAGAAGACAATAAGTCAAGGAACGGTTAAGAGAAAATGTGACATTTGGCTAAGAGAAAATGTCAGATTTTCTGAAAATTTGTCTTATTTTTGAGGGTCAGTGATTTAGAAAGGTTTATTTGGTTTCATTTTTATCAAAAACAGATTCACCATATCAGTTGTCTGGCATACATATGGCAAGGAGTGCAGCTAGATAGTATCTCCTTGGAAATTTACAAAATATGTGTTTAATTACTTACGTATATATTTATATAGAACAAGTTTACTTATTTTATTTATTTTCACAATTTTTATATCAAGATTTAATTTAATCCATCTGTCACAAATGAAAAAATTCCTGCAGGCCCAAAGGCATTTAAGTGAGAACTTAAAAAGTCCTAACCTCAGGTGTTGTATGCAATTCCCACAAAAGGTGCTGGTTTCTTTGAAAAAAAGAAAGAGATCTTTCTTATTCTGGTTCGAAAGGTATTGAAAACTGTAAATAATATGCCCCAGAAATGCTGTGTTTTTGAGAAAGAATTATTTCATAATTCTTATTTTTCTATGAAATGTTCTCATTGTTCTCTGATAAATTAAACTTTCTACTAGCAGTATTGTATTATTTATTTAAATTTTAACGTCCATTATAATTAACTCAGAATTTTAGGACGTGTTATCTATAGGTCACCACCCTTTTCTAGTCAGGATAGGGATGATGCCACCACTCCTAGTGGGAATCAAACGTATTACCCTTGGCATGAAGTGTTAAGTGCTCACGCCTTAACACTCACGGCCTCCAGTATTGTTAATACAATACTGGAGGCCGTTAAAGGAAGTGTTAATACACTTCCTTTAATAATTTTTAGGGCCTGTTATGAAGTCCTTATTTAAAACATAGTTGTTCAGATTAGTCTTAAAAATGTTCAAAATGTAAAATAGCTTTGAACTTAAATCAGGCACAGTATAAGAAAATATGCTCAATGTCTAAGAAAAGTAAATTATGTTAACAATTTATTTTCAGCATAAAGAAAACTTAATCAGAAGTCATCCAGAATTAAAGTGGTACAAACAGAAAATGCCAAATGGCGCAAAAAGTAAAAAATTACCTGACATTTCTCAGCCAGGAATAGTGCCCGGAAAATTGGCAGGTAAGAAGTTCTTTTATTCACCGGATAATGTCAATTTAGTTGTTGTTTTTTTCCCCCCAATGGCTTGATTTATTTAAATTATATCGTCCACCTATACATGACACAAATTTTTGCAACAGGTTTTCTACAGTTTCCCTCTCTTTTATATTTAAATTAATTAAAGTAATCTATTTTTTTATTTAAAAAATCGAACAAAATTTCATTCATAAAATTAGCTACATGACTGTGGTATCTCTTGGGAAAGCTTCCCTCATTCTGATGAGCATTTCTTCCTCCAGTTTTTTCTAAGGGCAATTCATTAGGGAAGTGCTTTGTAGAATTAATGTTATGTACGGGAAATACATTCAACTTCCACAGTTTAGCAATCATCAATGATGTCTATAACACATATTTTTCATGTTTTGAAATTTGTAAAGTAATATCTATCTATATATTCACTACTTGTTGACTATTTAAATAAAAAAGAACTGTAAAAACATGATGTATTAAACATAACTATAAATAGAAAGGAAGTTAATGCTCTATACAAAAAAATAGTAATTACTATAATGACTGAAAGTGTGCAACATAAATATTAAAAACCAGAAACGTTTCATGGCAATAAGGTCATGTTACTAATTAGAGGGATGCATTTAAAAAAATCATTTCAATTTCAATAAAATACTCATACTCATCTAGAAGAAGATACTTTTTTTAGAAATATGTTTTCACCATTTTTATTGTAATGCTATTTTCTTATTTACAGATGAATCTCAACTCGGAGGGCTCAGTAGCCTCCTCCACCGTGATAAAGAAGTTGTAGTGAGAGAAGAAGAAAAACCTCCCCTACCTAAGCCTCTAAAGAAGAGATATAGGGATGAAATATACAATGCTGAGGAAACTAAAGTAATTTTTATTTTTATTAATCAAATATCATTCTCTAATTAGAAAATGTTGTAGTTTTAATCTAATGTTCCGGTATTTAATAACATCAACAAGCAAATCCTGAAATGATATTTATTTATTTATCTGAAGTGGATATTCAGCCATCTTAAACTGTTTTATCTATGGTAAATTTATTGTAGGCTAACTTACCAATACTACAATATATAAACAAAATCATTTTGCACTGGGGGAGGGGGGCTCTCACTGAATGTATCTGAGACCCTGAAATCGAGATTGTACATTATTAAGGCTTAGGTTGCAGAATCGTCTGGAAGAAATCCATGAAAGTGCAGAACTGTAACTGCATTAATTTTTAAATGGCACATTTGATTTTTATCATTTGAAAAAAATTAGTTTTCTTTCGGTTGAAAACTAGCACAGAGCCATTTTGATATCTCCAAATTTTAGATATTGCTCTTTGTAACTTACAAAAATGAAAAATGTAAGAATTTTGATCATTTTTCAGGGACTGAATTGTAATACACTAATTAATTTGCCCCATATCCCAGGAGATCAGGTGCAGTTTCATCTAACTAGAACCTAATATAGCCAGTACTTACCTATGGTTCTGAAATGAGGGCAATATCAAAAGCAGATGAACTTACACTCTTAGTCCATAACAGAAAAATTCTTTGTTGCATCTACAATGGAGTAAGGCAGGTTGGAGGTGAAGGAAAAATATCAGGAAATATATTCCCATTATATTAATTCCAATATTGTCACATTTATTTTATTAGGAAGACTATGGTGATACCTGCCACATTGTAAGAATGGAATAAAATTCACTCCTCCACAAACTTATTTTTGAGAAGATCCATGGTAACAGTGACAAAGGTAGACCAAAATTACAATGGTAGAACAGTGTTGCCCACAATGCCTGTACACTATACGGACAGTAGGAGAACTAAACATTGACTATAGGAGGCTTTGCCTACTCAGTAATAAAGGAGGCCTAGACTCAGGAATGAGTCAGAGTTGTGCAGCTGCTGAAGAAGAAGAAAAAAAAAATAAATAACCTAGATTATCAGTTGCCTTTAGTTGTGGAGGGGGGGGGGAGGAAACAGACCCACATCAAAGAGGAAATGGTCCTTTCTTAGAACAATGTAAACAATAATATGACAGACAGGAAATCACGTCAAGAGAACTATCCCTCTAATCCATGAGTTTATCTACTTGAAAGGTCTTTTTATAATACACGGAACACTACTATTTATTTAATGAAAATAACACAATGTGGAATTGTCTAAACCTAAAGAATAACTATAAATTTTTGTTTTCTCATAATAAGAAACTAACTACCTTTGGACTTGTTTAATTCAATAATGCAAAAGCGATAAATGTATTTATAATTTGAAGTTATTAATGATTTTTTTTTTGTTTAAATCTGACTTTTGCTCATCCGATTTTAAAATAGTTAACAGAGGCTGATTTATTTTTAGTCAGGAATACAATTTTCAAAACAGCGTGTATTAATCTTCAAATAAAAATAAACTTTGCTGCAATTTATAAATAACATATTGTACAGAGATAAAATAAGGAATATGATTATAATATTTATTGTACACACATTTTATTTTTAAAAAGACGAATTCATAATTTATTGTTAAAAGTTATTTATATAGCCTAGCCATATCAAAGTTAAATATATATAGCTGTAAAACTTAAATAAGTTATTTAATATTTCAGCCTGTTATTGTGCCTGTTGTGGAAGAGAAAGTAGATGAAAAGACTGAAATTGTCCGGCCTACAAATGAAGTCAACGAAGAAGAAGAAGAAAGGCTCAAAATGTGGAGGACTCATATATTAGAAGAGAATAATAACGTAAAGCAGTCGCGGGCAAGAGCATGTAAAGGTCAGCGATACAGGGAGTTCATGTGGACTACCTATTCAAACAGGAGAAAAGCCAACAGGTAATACCATCATATCTTAGTTTAGGTTGAACTAGTATTAGCATTAGCGGGTAAAAAATCAGTTCCATAATAGGCCAGAGGAGGGGCGAATACTGTAATTATAGATATAATTACAGTGAGGTATTTGGTCATGATGCTGATATCAGCTTCATGACCAAATACCTCACTTGAAAGATTGTTTCGTCTGTACTATGCACTGGTTGCCTGATTCTCACCTGTATAGGTACCCATTAATTTTTAATATGGTACTGGCTGGTAAATGTTTTAGTGTGCACTGGGTATTAAAAGATATATATATCTTTTATATTTTTAGTTTTTAGCATCAGTACAGTAATGCTATGCAATAATTAAGTACATTATTTAAGTATGAATTGTGTAGATCATGTTGTTGACACTTCCTAATTAAGATACTTTGTCTGTGTTATGTTTAATGGGATAATTGATCACAATAAAGGAGGAGTTATGGGGTGAAATTGAGAGGAATAGGATTGTACTCTGGGATTGGGATGGGAAGGCAATTGTGAATGACAGGTTAGGAAACAGGATTTTGAAGACAAGATGGAGTGTTTTATTTGAAACATTGTAAGGAGCATTAACTATTTTGCTTAAGTCAATGAGCTATGTCCAATGTTATTTATGATATATTTACAATATTTTTATTATATATTTTCAAGAGTACTCTAGTTTAAGCTTGAAATATTCCATTTATCAATCTTATTTATCAAAAGTTAAAAAGCTATTTAAAAGATATAACCAGTATAATGGTAAGGCATTTAAATTAAATTTACTTTACTAATAATAATTTAATTATTGCAGATGGGAATTAAACCAAGATAAGAATGATATTCCAGTTAAGAAACCAAAGGCTGCTAAATCAGAAAAAATAAATAAGTTATTGAAGATCTCAAAGTGAGTATGTTGTGTCTATCTTTTTATCAGATACATTTTAAGAAGAATGAAAAAGTTATCCTTAGATTAAGAAAGTTATCTATTTGTTAATTGTTTACTATTGTTTCTTCTTATGTATGTATTTTAAGTGATGAATTGCCCTTGTCGCGGTCTCACTAATAAATAAATAAATAAATATTTGTTAATTACCGAAGACATGTTATAAAAGAAAATTTTCAAAACTTTCAACACTTGATGCAGTTTCAAGATGTATAATAGGTTACCTTTGTGTGTTGCAAAGTTTGATGAAGGTGCTATTTATTGTTTAAAAACTAATATCAAGAATTGATTTGTAAACTTGGACTGTCTCATGCCAACTGTATTAATGTTTCTTCCTGTTCTTCTTCTATTACTGACTGACTGCCTGAGTCTTTATATGGGTGAAGAGCAGACCCTATAAGGTTCTGTGGCAATGAGCCCACGGAACATATTTTTTTAATGATTTTTTAAATGAGGCGTTGTATCAATAAAATTATTCGCTTTTTTAATGGCTATGCCAGAAACAAAAAGGTGAATATAGTTTCTTTATGTCTGAAGCTATATCTTTCCATAATTCATGTATACAATTATAAGTAACTCATTGAGAGGAGATCGTTGATCGTTGATGCGAAGGAAGGGATTGTCGGGGTTCGATCATTGCTTCTTAATAAAACTACATTTTACAGTGAAAATGGTTTTATTGTTGTCGACGTTTCGGCTTAAAATTCAAGCCTTCATCAGGGCTGTAAAAACAAGCAGGACAGATTTAATACTAACATATAAATACCCACATACAAACATATATACATGCATACATACCTACATGTATGAAAAAAACATAATATACAGCTAGAAGAACAATGTGCTATAGTAGTGCTTAGATTAAAAGTACATGGGAACAGATATAAGAATAACAAGATGGGCTTACCGATGAGAAGATTGAGAACTATACCTCACAAATGTGGGATCATTTCTGACTGTCAATACAAGGAAACTTAAGGGAAAGGAGTTGGTGAGGAGGGGGGGGGGGGTTCTGGACTACCCAATCAGTAGAGTACATTAGAGATGAAAGAAAGAGCGGTGTCGTACAGTCAGGTGTCATAAAATGTTGTGTTAATGGAAGGGAGGCAGGTATGAAGGGGTATATTGCAGGCGGTATAGAGTATTAGGGAGAAGTTTTTAATAAATGGAAGATGTTGGAGTAGGTAGAGGAGATGACTTATTTATCAATTTTGTCATTTACTGGGTTATTTTCTAGGTGGATAAATATTGATTCAGAAAGGAGGCGTTTATCTTCGTTGGATTCAGTGGAGAGGATGGAGTATTGGTCAAAACCAAAGTCATGTCCGTATGTGATGGCATGTCTAGTTAAAGCTGTCTTTATTCCTTACATCGTTTTTGTGATTGTTGATTCGTTTTCTTACTGGGTTTTTAGTCTGTCCAATGTACGCACTATTGCAGTTCTGTGTGATGCAGGGGATTCTGTAGACCATATTGGTCCTGTCTTTTTGTGGGATAGGGTCTTTTGGAGTCGTATATAAGTTTTTTAGTTTGCTCTGTGTCGATAGTCCTTGTTTTAGAGTGGGGAATGTATTGCATAGGGATTTTTGGATTTTTTTGGTGAGGTTTGGGATATATGGGAGGCCTCTGAATTGAGGGACTATATTGTCTTGGGTAGTGGGGAGGGGTTTAAGGTTATTAAAAGAATTTATGAGATGAATGAATGAAAAGTTTTATTCTTATTCCGGGACAGAAGTCCCATAGGAATAATTTTGAAATTACAAAATAATTATGAATTTTACTTATAAACTTAAAAACTGATGGGTGATAATGTTTGTAGGAAATCCATTGGCTTTAAGGATATCAAGGAGTCGGGATTTGTTGGCAGGGTGAAATTTTGTGTCTGATAGGGAGAGGGCTCGATTTATTAAGTTAATGGCAGTATTGAGGATTTGATGTTTCGGGTGTGAGGAAAGGTAATGGAGAAGTCGTCCAGAATAGGTGGGTTTGGTATACCAATCAGTGGATATAGAGCCGTCAGTATTTCTTATGAGGAGTATGTCAAGAAAAGGAAGGGAGTTGTTTGTTTCGGTCTCGATGGTGAATATTAACCGGGGGTGGTAAGAGTTAAAAGCTGTTAGTATTTCTGTAATCTTATTTGGATTAATTATGAGAAAGAGGTCGTTCAACGTATTCTCATAATTGATCCTAATAAGATTACAGAAATACTAACAGCTTTTAAGTATTACTTACTTATTATTTTAAGTATATTTATTTTTGTTTATTAATTTTTATTTTTGTGTGTTCCACATTTGTACCCCGGAGGTAAAGGACACTATGTCCATTTTTTTTATTAAATTGACTTTACAACATGTTCTTAATATGGATTTTTCGATCCATATAATGGTATAGGGGACTTTGTCCCGTTCCCATAAATAGCGAAGATAAGGCAGTGATAAATAAAATCATGCCTGTTTTCATTATAGGTAAAATACACCATGTGGAAGACTTTGTTTTGTTTGACTATGATCAATACTTCCAATTACCTAAAAATGTGAAAAAATTCATTTAACTGTTTTTATAAGTAACAAAGAAAAACATTTTAGGAGTTCCAAGTTATGGAAAATTGGCTCTCCTGAACCATTAAAAATATGTGACATGGTGTCCTTTACCTCCGGGGTACAGATGTATTCCAATTTTTTGTTTTTCATCTTTTATAATCTAATTTATATTTTTTTAATTAAGCTTCTTCTACTTTATAATAATAAAAATAAGAAATAATTTATTTAAATAACATATAAATAATCATGTATTCTGCATTTTAGTACAACAGAAAAGGATGATAATATGCTATCATTAGAAGCTAATGATGGTACTAATGAGAAAAAGAAAAAGAAGAAAATAGCTAAATCTAATGGGGACATAGGCACGAATGTTTTCTGTAATAATAATAACAATGCCACATTGATCTCTAGCAATGTACCTTCAACCAATACTCCAAAAAGTGTGACTGACGATAATAGCTGTGATATATTACAATTAAGAATAGAGTCAGATAGTGATGATGCTATGAATGTTATTCAAAATGGTGCAGCAGGCTTCAAAGGTATAAATATTCTTCATATATCTAATGATAATTGTAAGCATTAGATTATATTGAGGTCTCCCCGTGGTCTAGTGGCTAGCTAATTTTTAATCCTCTAGCTAAGTTTAGAAACTATTCAAGGAATTAAAATCGTATAAAACTAATAAATATTAGCTTTATTAGGTGCCAATGACCAAAGCAGTCGAGGCACCCAAATAATAATAATAATATTAGCTTTATTTTGATCAACAAACACTTTAGCAGCATTATAAACAAGGCCAAGTCTTCAAAATCTGCTTTATACCAACAATTAGTTTGAACCTCTCTCGTTCAAGATAGGACCGTGTTTTTATTAAGTCATCCGACGGAAATTACGTCAAAACTATTCCTTTTTTTATCTGATATAATTGATTACGGGTAATTACTCCCTTATTATTTATCTTGAATTATTCTTCATTAATCATTGACATTTTTCTTATGTACAAAATTTTGACAGACCATAGCAAAAAAACTTTATCTGAAAACATCCCAAGTTTTTTAGAGCTTAAAGTTTACCTCAAGTATAATGTACTGACAGCAATTTAGTTTGCCGAAATTTGCCGATTCCAATGATTTTCATTTTTAGATCCATCAATTTATTTTTCCTTCCAAATTTGAAAAAAATGTGGATAAATCCAAGAAAACAGTATCAATCATCGAGCAAATGATTCAATTAGATCTGCAGGATGCTTCTAAAGAAATATTAAGCAATATAATATTAGAAATACTGCCAGTTTAGTCTTATATTAAATGTAAAAAATGTGGGAATGTGTTCATCGCAGAGAAAAAACTCTTACATAAATACTGGTTGAAACAATATATCAACTTAAAAGAAATTGTTACTAATTTTTATCAAGAAAAATGATATTCTCGTTCTGATGGCCCTTCTTGCTACCTTAGAGGCAGACATAAAAAAGAGTTTATAACTACATTATATGTTACAGCTATATTATATTTTATAGTATTGTTATTAATAATATTATTACCTGCTGTATTATTTCTATTAATATTATTATATCCGTATGGTATGCATTATTATACTATTGTTACCTTGTTTCGAGTTGATTTCAATGTTTCAAAAATGTTTATTTGAAAAAAACTAGTGGTTTATGATTTTTGTCCATAATCTCCACTACTTCGTTACACTGTGCGGCGGCAGGAATTTTCTCATCTCACGGTTAGGAAAAATTCCTCGTTGCACCCTGGATGTTGGCACTAATGGCCTAGACGTCGATGCGCCGTAAAAAAAAAAAAATTATATTATATTATTGATACCATGTTTTACCTGGGATTCTCAACTTTGTGGACTTTGGTAGTCAGTCCCCTTGGTTCTGGGCTATGTAATCTGGTCTGTCCACTTCCATATCTTACCTCTTGCCGCTATACTTATTTTGAAATTCGGAGCCTCTGACTGTCCAATATCTTCAAGTGTTAAAAGAGTGTTCATGAGATGTGTGGCTGATGCACTCTCATCTCATGAAGAGACTGGACAGACCAAATTATTTAACACCCTATTGAATATGAAGCATATCTTGACTGAATGTTTGTGAGAGAAAAATGTGGCTTACTGAACAAAATGACTGGACTAATATCAAATAGGAGTCAATGGGTTTTATATATCCATATTTTATTCTAACGCACTGATAGTGAACTGGATGCCTGCACATGATGTAGTCTCATGTTGTGAAATGGTTGCTAACCTGTAGAGGCTATGCTGCTTGGAAGGCCTATTATTTGGAGATGATGGTTGATGAAGTATTCAAATATGATATATATGTTCTTCCTTTTTTTATACTTTAGCCTGAATTGCTCATTTTTTTAGATGACACCAGGAACAAGACTGAAGCGACTGTCATTGGTAGCAGAAAAAGGAAAGTGAGGAGGCAGGAAATTAGGAGGCTTGAGCCTGGGACAACTTTCAAAGGTAACGTTCTTATACTAAACATGAGTTCTCTTGCTCCAAAACAAAGTTGTAATTTACTCAAGAAAAGATTTAATTATTCTAAAATTATTATTTTTTTTATTTATTTAATTACAAGGGCTTCGTAACTATGCCTATGAGCCCTAAAATTATTATCATGTTATAAAAATATCACATTTAATATAGAAATTTCAACAACTTATATGACATTTTCCAGCATTAATAGTTTATTAAAACATCAAAACAGCTTCAGAATCTCTCCGTCATCTTTAATGCACTGCTGACAGATATACAAAAATCAAACACATGCACAAAGAACTAGAAATAACCACAATAACAGACTACATATACTAACTTACTGACAACTTTTTTTGGGAAGTAACACTGAAATCTCGAGAATCATCTACGGGACATAAGTAGCAGTACAGTAAGAAATGATCTCAGGAAAAATGGATTATGTGGCTCAAATCTCGGGGCTTGGTGTCTACAGTCAAATATGAGTAAGGGTTTGGGGCTGTTCGCCCGCGTAATCCATTTTTCCTGAGATCATTTCTTACTGTACTGCTACTTATGTCCCGTCAGATGATCCTCGAGATTTCAGTCGCAAGTTTTGGCGCAATGAGCTGTGCTTTTCTTAAAATTGATCTTTCATCACATACATTGAGCCTCTTCGGTCTCATGATATGATGTTTTGCTGCCTAAGAGTTGGTTGTACTATACCGATTTTAAATATTTGCTAAGGAGACGCAGTTAAGGTTTACAATTTTTCAAATTTCTCGCAAACATTTGCGGTCATTATGAATCGTAATAATAAGTTTTTGCATTTTAACAGAGATTTATTTTCCTCTCTGGCCAATGTAAAATAAATTGAACTAAAACCATCTAATTTAAACAAATAAGACACCAAGTCATCCTACCAGACAAAGTTCACCGATAATATGGAATTAATCCTGTCTGAAGTCCAGCTGCAATAGTAAAGAAATCAGGTGTTCCAATACTTCTTACACATAGAATATTGCATTGTTAAAATATTAATAAATAACACAAATACCATTTTTTTAATGTTGATTTTTAGGGAATATTTAAAATATAGCTTATCACTGTGTTATTGATGCCCTCTATTTACCTAAAGCACTATTATTTTAGTCGCAAAAGTGAAAAAAGTAAAATATTCATGGGTGTTCCAATACTTTTTACACTATCTGTATGTGCAATTGAAAACGCATTGACATAAAAATGTAGAAGAATGAATTATTTGAAACAAAATTTGTAATCAAATCAATATATTTTATCAAATCAATATATTTTTAATAGAAAAGATAAAATAAAGATGAAAAAAAGTATATAAAATACTTTAAAATTTATTGTAACACATACACGCTGAATGACTCACAGGCACGCACAAATGCATAATATTTTGTCAGCCCCTTCTCATTGCACTTTGTCATGCTACAAAATATTGACAGGTTCGCAAAAATTTTCTAAACTTTCAGAATACTTTTGAACACCCCATAAAATATTGAATACCCGTTTTTTTTGCACAATATTTCTCCTCACACTCACAATATTTTTTCACATAACCAACATCTTCAAAATGTTGAATAAAATTTTTGCCAGTCTGAGGGCCCCTTTACACAGACAAACAAAATACATATTACTTGACAGACAAGGTGTAATGTGACTATATATTGTATTATAAATATTTTGGGATTTTTCAATTTTTCCCAAAAATTATAAAATAATTATAATTAAATAAATACTAATAAATAAGAAGAAACATGCTTGTGTTAACTGTTCATGCTATAAAACTTATGTATGTTTTGTAAATAAAGCTTTATTGAGTGTTTGAAAAAAAAAATGTACGTCTAAAAGAAAGGTGTTTTTTTTTTAAACCCAATTCACTTGGGCAGCATCCTTCATTTATTTTTTTTTATTATCAGTAAAGCTTCGCTTTTCTTGTAGGGAAATTTATTCAATTTTATTTTGCAGGATTTGGAGTTATATCAGAAAACGATTTGTCACAACAATGAATTTTGCCCCATGTTTTCATACCAAAGGCAGAAAGCTCCTACTCAATTTAAATTTGTTATGTATTATAACATTTTAATTACATTTTGTTTTATGTGTATGTGTGAAAAACAGATTTTTTTATGCAGGGAAACTTTATGCCAGATATTAATAATAAATTATTTTTTTTAAGTTCTTTCATGAGTGATATTAATTGTGATTTGAGGGGGGGGGGTCAAATTCAAATCAAAATATTAATAATCATTACTAATTAGAAACTGGCAGAAATATTTTTTGTAGTTTAGTTGGCATTTCTTTGAAATGCTTAGAGTTGTTAGATTTTAGCCACACATACACAAGAACTCATTTTTTATGACTACTTTGTATAATGCTTTAATATAAAAGTAAGAATTTACTTTTAATATTTAATGCAGTTAGTACTATTACGACTTCTACCAATAATTTAAACTATTTTACCATGAACTTGTGAGTCTGAAATTTGTATATATTTCTGTAAATCTAATATTAAAATGCACAATTGTGCCATAATATTGGCACTTCACATTTATTCTGCCTTCAAGTAGAAATATTTTGTATTTTAATAACAATTGTTTATAAAAGAATTATTTAATGGAATGTCAGATTCTTGTTTCATTTAATATTTTGGTAAATATTTTTCCTTTATTTATTTTTTGTAAAGAATATGTAAAAATTGTTATGAATTTTAAATATTTATTGGTTAAAAAACATTTGTTCATGATTTAAAAAACACTATTGTAAAGACTGTATTGCTGTATTTTGCTTATGTAGTTGTTTGTTAGTATATATTAGTCTTTATTTTTTGGATTAAGTGAAAGTAAAGGCTCTAAAAAAACTGACTATGGACTTAAATGTCTTACAGAAAATGCTGCCTTCTATTGTAGCTTTACAACTAGTCAAACTTCAAAAGTAAACATACTTTTTTTTAGTACCGAAATAAATTTGTACATACACCGACGATTTAGAATGGAATTTTTCACAATTAATTTTACTTTAATTAAAAATTTCACTTAATCCCGAATTAGTCATCTGTATCATGAACTTGTATTATTGCATTTGCGAGAAATGATTTTTTATGCATTTGTATTTTATTTATATTCTGCACTATTTTTAAATTAGTGATTCATTTTCTACCTCACCATCAGTGAAATATAAAGATTTATTTAATTATAATTACTTCCTATGCCCATAGGGACTTATACAATATTGTAATAAAACTTAGATGATTTCCTAAGGATGTTTCAATTTGGCAATTATTACAAAATCACATTATTTTCTGATGCCTTCCTACCACTTTTTTTGTGCCATTAATTATATTTGATCACTTAAAATGCCTCTGGTAACATATATTTATTACTATATTATCAAGAAGTATACAATTTATGTAAATAAAATTTAGTGAAATCCAATTTTAACAAGACACAAATAATGAATTACTGTGTATATCAATTAATCATTAGTTTCCCTAAATATGTCTAGTGCATATTAGTTAGGAGCTGCATTTTGATAGGCCAATTTTGTTTTCTTTTAGTTTGCAATTTACAAATCCTCCTCTATTAGGTCCATTTTATTTATAATATTTCCTGGATTTTTACCAGCCGTTATATTTTATTAAAACAGAACTGTAGAGATTAATAGCATTACTATTTATTGCATTAATAAGTGTCTGCCACTAAGAATATATAAGTATAATGCTGGTAGGACAGCAGTCATTTGGAAATTAATGCTTTCGAAAAAATCATCACAAAAAAGAATATTTTGTTTGTTAAAGTTTTCCTGTTTTTTTTTTTGTTTTTTTTTAAAGAAGGGTGGTGAAAGCTTCCAAAATAAAATGCAGATTGAATAAAAGGTTATCTACATTTTTTTTTTCCCATCCAAGATCTATTGATGTTTAAGAAAAATTAATAAATATTTTCATCTTCAAGGGCTTAACCATTTAACATTTTTTGGTTAAGATTTGCATTCAACATATAAGTTTAATCCATTGTAACAAGATTTTCTTTAGTTATATACACACACACACACACATATATATATATATATATATATATATATATATATATGCATATAAAAATAGGCTGGGTGAACCCAAGTTACAAACTCGGGGCCTCCAGAGCATGTGTGACATGCTCTACACAGAGCCAAACTCAGCCCCAACTTTGTCTTATACACACATAAAATAATTGTTAAAAGTCATGCAGCTTGCCCCTGAGGTTTATAAACTACGCCTCTGCTTTCTTCAACTTTTGATTGTTTCAATTTATAATCAACGTTTTGCAAAAGTCAGAGGTTCGAAGTCTTGAATGATAATGTTGTAACCCAACTTTTGATTGTTTCAATTTATAATCTACGTTTTGCAAAAGTCAGTGGTTTGAAAAGTATTAAATGATAATGTTGTAACCAAACAAAAACCTCGCCTTGCCAGTACTATATTTTAATTATTTACATGCTGAATATTAATCTTGACCGAGTATTATTAACACATTAAAGGTGGGAGTCGTAGTACTACGATTTATCTCAACTGTAGCTTAAAGGCACCTACCATACTTTCGTCAAGATCCCCGCCTATTATGTCTTAAATGACAAAGGCTTTTTAAAATTGAAGTTGGATCTAGAGTACATTTTTGGAAGTCTATATTGCCTCCTAGATGATAATCACATATATTTCTCAAAATAATTTAGAAGCATTTTTGACTTTCTTTAAGAAATTCTCAGTGTTTACAAAACTCATTTAATGCAAAACGTACACATTTATATCTTCCTTTTGCAATTATTAGTTATTATTTTGAGATAAAATTTTTTGGTGCTCTTAAAATTTTTAGTGTCTTCACATTGACCTTGACATTTTCACCTCGTGGTATCAAATAAAACATTTATAGTTTATAAACATTGTTCACCACACCATTTATCACCATAACTAAAAGAAAATTATGTTGCTTACCGAAAAATTAATTGACATATAATGATGAACAATTCTGAAATTTTCTAAACTACTATAACATATAATAAAATATATTTAATATACAAGATTTTAACAGAACGTTTTGTTTGCTTTAGTGGTGGACAAAGTAGGCCTTTAAAAAAAGATTATTTATTATATAGTATTTTTACTTTTGATTAGTTACAAGTGGCCTAGCAATACAAGTTCTGTATAACTAGTAGCTTCTGAAAAGGAGCAATTTTCTTAATTATTGAAATTAATATAATTTTGATTTCATAATAAGCATTTAATATTTTTTATTTAATTACAGTTCATTTCATTATTTTTAGTAAAATACACATTCCTTAACAATTAGCTCATAAATTTAATCTAAAAAGCCTGGAGAAGGGCAGTGATTCAAAATCAAAATTGGGGAAAGTATTTTAAATTTCTATTCCCCAATATTTACCTGTGTTATTATTTGGAATGGCAGTATTCTATTTAGGCCTACTTTTTCTTTTATTGAATGTAATTATGATATTTAACTACGTCAAATGGCTTGAATGAAACCAATGAAGAAGTATTGACCAGAGGATGTTGATGCTTTCTAGGCTCTCCCTTTCCACTAAATCACATTACGGCCGAACTCGATAAACTATCAGTCTCTTCATTTTTATTTACTCCTCAACCTTAGAAAGAGCCATTTACAGAAGCAAATGTGTCAATAATATTCTACTTTGATTTTAGGTTTAACCCAGGACATTATTTTATATGTATATATATATATATATATATACATACAGGGTGTCCCGATTTTAAACGGCAAAACTTCAGGAGTGTGTAGGAGACCGAAAAACTAAGACAAAAAGTCCTTTAGAGATTTGCTCGTTTTGGAGAAAATCGCGAAACGAGAGAAGTTTTCATTTTTGTACAAACTTATTTGATTTTTTAATGGAAAAATATTGTATTTGCAATTATTTCAAGAAAACAATTACTAAAATTTAATCTCTTGATGCTGATATAGTTTTCGTGTACAGTTTCTGCAACGGTAATGCTTTAGAAGCGATTCGAGTGATGCGAAAAATAGAAATGCCAATTCACAAATAGAAGAGTGCTTAATCGACGAGTCTTTTTATTAACTTTTAATAGACAACAAGAAACAGGGTCATTTTTTTTAGGTTATCATCTATTTAGTTTACTTATTAAATGTTGCCCTCTTGCAGGAACTTAATCATTACATCGAGCACTGACTTGATAAGTTGCAGCAAAATACTGTTCTGATGATATTTGGTGCACTTCATCTATGATTCGATCTCTTAATTGCTCTCTTGAGTTGATTGACACCGAATAAACTTCCTGCTTCAAGGTTCTCTATACAAAGAAACCAATTACTAAAATTCAATATCTTTGCATAATTTGAAGCTATAACTTCTGCAATACTTGAAGATAGTACGAGTGGCGATTATCACATTTCAATGTTGGTCATATTGCCTGCAGCGATATTCATAGTACGAGTGGCGATTATCACATTTCAATGTTGGTCATATTGCCTGCAGCGATATTCATAATGCAGTCGTTGGGCTCAATTTCTTCACAGACGATCTGCTCTTAATGCTACCTGGAATTGGTCGCCTTCATTATGAAGTAAGAATCACCCAGTCTCTCGTTGTCTATTGAAAAGTTAACAAAAAGACTCGTTGATTATGCACTCTTCTATTTGCGAATCGGCATGCATACTCTGCTACTAAAGCATTACCGTTGCAGAAACCATACACGAAAACAATATCAGCACCAAAAGATTGAATTTTAGTAATTGGTTACGTGAAACAATTCGCGATGGCAATTTTTTTCCATTGAAAATTTAAATAAGTAGGTAAGTACAAAATTGAAAACTTTTTTGTTTTTTGTTTTGCGTTTTTCTCCAAAGGACTTTTTGTCTTAGTTTTTTGGTCCCCTACACGCTCCTTAAGTTTTGCCATTTAAAATCGGGACACCCTGTATATAACAAATTAAGAATCATTAATGTATTTATTTTGCTTGCGGTTTTGGTCCTAGCCAGCCTACATATGCTTAATTTTATAACCTTTTTGAAAAAATGACTGAGATTTATATTAACGTTTTATCTTATTTAATAACAAATACTTTTATTGTTCATATTTCTTATATTTGCAACAAAAGCATTCTTTATTGATGACATAGCACTAATGATGTAGCTTATTATTTAAAAGCACTCTGAGCTAATCAAAAGTGTTCATAAGTGATCCTGAATGCCTTCCACCGTCCAGAAACTCCCACTTTGACATGCTTATGAATGAATATTCGTAGGGGCGTGTAACTTACTTACGTCATATCATAGAAATGTGTTAATCACATCATATGACCAATCTTTAAATGTATATATATATATATATATATATATATATATATATATATATATATATATATATATATATAGACCAATAGTTAATTATACCATTATATAAGTAAAAACTGAATTAGCTTTATTATTAAAAAAATCGTGAGCTATTTTTAGTGATTTGGGCTTCTATGATGTATTATGAAAATATGTGTGAACATGGCAAATGCTTGGCATTTTTGTTTATTTATATACATGTGTGTGTGTATATATTAATAAATATATATATATATATATATATATATATATATATATATATATATATATATATATATATATATATATGCATGCAAACATACACATATATACTGGGGAGCGATTAATGTAAAGAGATCTGTTGTACATTTGGAAAATACTCTTGTCAGAACTATGCTCTACCCATTTGATAATTTTCGTTACAGGTTAGGAGATGAGTAGGCCCAGGGATACAGAATCCTGTATCCACTCTCAAGTGGCAATAGATCAAATTGTTAAGTCTGGCGCTATTTCCACTCCAGATTTGAAGAAAGCATACTGATATAATGACACACACAAACTGATAATTTGAGTAAACGTGGAACATAGAAAAACTCAGCTGACAAGAGATCGGAACTTACCCAGGTCTACTATGATAATTAATGATAATAATAACTAATGGTAATTTTTTAATCGAGGAATACAGATAATAGATTCAATGAAACTGAAACTTTAAGTTGTAGGCACTATATATATATATGAATAAATAATATGAGTCATAGAACTCCATACCTACAATTGTTTAATCTCCCCTCATTTTCTAAAGGGTCGCTCAGGATTTCGTAGTTTCTGTAGGATACAAAAACAGGACTGGAGTTTTCTAAATTATTTCTTTCAGCCTGAGCCCTCTCATCAAAAGATTTATCCATTAGCAATCAAGAGATGAATATTTAAAATATGAGAAGGGTATAAATTAGATTCATGAATGACTGATTTTTTTTTTTTTTTTTTAATTTTGTATAAACAAGGCAGTGAAGCAGAGTTATGACCATAGGAGTTGATAAATTTGAAATTTAATTTTTAAAATGATCTTTTTTCTGTTATTTTTGATAAATTAAAAAACAATGTATAAAGGTCTTTGCAGATCAAGCTGTTAAATCATTGTCTAAATTGTTTCCATGTCTCATGGCATCAATTTTTTTTTCAAAATATTGTAAATAAATACCATGTTAATTTCTTGGTTAAATTTGGCTTACAAAAAAAAATACATATCATATAAATGAGCCTCTTAAAAGTACACAATATACTTGTAAATATAAAATGTTTGTTATGTACAAATTTATTTACAAAAAGTAGTTTTTATAATACAGATGTATATGCCAAAGTTATATGTATAAAATAAACCATTTAAACAGTGATCTTCAATTTTGCTTTTATAACTCTTTCCTGTTTTCCCTCATAATATCCTGAAAAAAATAAGATATATAAATATGGAATTCAAGCACATTCTTTTATCCTACATATAAAATCAATTGGTACCTTATTTTGCTAATTCAGTTCCCTACCAATTCATTTACAAATATGTGTCTGTCTTACAATTGTATACACAAATGTTTTAGGACTGTCTTTTCATTAACAACTTTTTTTATGTTTTATAATATGTATGAGCATATTTCATTTTATTTCCCATTTAGTATCGTTTTTTGTCCTTCCAAAGGTTGTCAAATTTGTTTTCGGTTTTTATTGTGACCGACCAGATCGATTTGACATGTCGGGACTTTACACAGAAAACAACATACTCACTTCATACTATCAATAAATAGCCACCAGTCAGACCTTTTTGCATATAATCTTTTGGTCTCGACTCAGCTGGGGGTAGCGGAAGGTTAGCCTCAAGAGGTGTTTATGATTTATAATGTGTCCAGAAAAAATTATATAAGTTATAAGGTCCTGATGAGGCACCAGATAGGGCATGAAACATTTAAACTCACTCCTTGGCGCTACATCCCACTAGTGAGTAATGGTCTCCATAATCCCTTCTTTTAAAATAGAGAAAGGATAATTCATCTCAATTTTTTATATTCCACGTTTCTGAGACAATAGAGGATTGGCCTGAAGGGGGTTGTCAGTACTATGTTCCAGCCGCTTAATATTCCCCTTTGCCAGTTCCCATTAATAAATTAATTAAAAGCAGGGTTGACCTAGCGTTTTAAACTCAGCTCCTCCAGCATATTGGTCAAGTCATCTACCACTGAGCTAACCTCGCCCCCAAAAATCTAATAATAGTCTAAATATTATTTTATTAAACTTTAAGAATTTAGTAATATAAGATAAAGGGTGGTGTGATTAAAACAAAGTGTCTACCTAGTGGACCTTCGGTGTAGTTTTAGCTTCAACTCAGATCGATGTGATTAAAGAAAGGCTACCACTCCGTAGTTACAACTACCCTAGATTGAGTGGTAGCTGGCAAAACTGAAGCTACAACTAGGGGTACATACAACTACCCTGTAGTAGTATCTACCTTTCATGTTGGAACGTGTCAACCCTTTCCTACCCCTACAGGTTTTAATTCCTGTTTTCGTCAGTAGTCTTCCTTGTCAGTCGCTACTAGGAACATATTCATTCTTATAGTTGAGCAGTAGTTAAATTGTGCAAAATGTCACCGTCATCTAAAGATGAAAGAATAACTGAAAAGAAATCTCTAGATGGCAATTCGCTATATAAAAAATTATATTGATTTAATAAACAAAGTGAGTAATGTACAACTCCTCGGGCCCCCCTCGAAATTTAGTCATACATTATTTCCTATACACGTCCCTGAACCAAAGTAATAATAAATATAGTAATAATCCTGATCTTGAAGAATAGCCAACTAAAGTGAAGTCAGCTCCTCCTCAGAATTCACGAAAACGAAGATATAACTACACCTAGGTAGTTGTAGCTTCTCTTTTATCACAGCAAAAATGAAGTTGTAACTAGCTCTCCGGGAAAACCGAGATACAGTCCTGTGAAAAATTATAAACTCAACTTATAAAATCAAAGTATTTATTAAATTTAAAAGTGAATTCATTGCAAAATATTTTTTTGTGATTTGTTTTTATGTTATTAGATTGCCAAGAAGCTTTAAATGGCCTTTGATTTGTTTGATAATTTACGGTGATCAGATTTCATAAAAAAAACCATGTTTACGCTGTAAATAAGTATAAACTCAACGTTAATTTTTTATTGTTGGGTGTAGTAATGGATTATTACCACCTCAGTTTTCTTTTAAATGTTGAAGAGAGAGTACGTGTGATTGTTTTTATGCTGTGGCGGTTCCTGTGAATTAGTTCTTTTTTTTTAAATATTGCTGCATGGAAGTCAAGTCATGGAAATGGAGAAACAAAGAATTATGGACCTAAGAAGAGGTGAGTTGACCCAGAGATAAATTTTTTGTGAGCAAACCCCCTCTGAAGAAGTGGACAATAACTTTTTGAATTGCAGCCAAGACAATTACGGGGAAAATAAAAGAAGTGGAAGTCCTCAATTTTTTTTCAAGCAGGTGAAACGGGTGGTTTTGAGAGAAATCTCAAAAATAGGAGCATCCTCTTCACAGATTTTGGGTCAATTTAATTTAGCATGTGATGCTAGCTTCGTGAGGAAGTGGATAAAGGAATCACAGTTCTTGAAATATTGTAAGGTAATGCGAAAACCGCAGCTTAAGAAACATCATTTGCAGCGACGACTGCAGTTTGCTGCAAATCATATTCAAAATAGCCAAAAAATGGTCAAGCATTATTTTTAGTGCTGAAAAAAACTTAAAATTGATGGTCCAGATGGTTTAAATTATTACAGACTTGACTTTAGAAATAATAAAAAAATGTTGTCAAGAAGGTTGCGTTGAAGTAGCGGAATCATGGGTATGGGCTGCTATAAATGAAAAGGGGAAAACTCTAATTGCATTTATTTCTGGAAAAATGAAGCACTTAATTATCAAAATGATTTAACAGAGTTCCTTTTACCGTTTATTACAATGTTGGAAGAAGAAATAATCTTTTATCAGCAGAAAAACGCGCTGATTCATACAACACGCGCTACGAAACAAAGGTTTTAGAATTTTGGAATCAACATTTTATATTGCCAGCCCTTAGTCCGCATTTCAATCCGATAGAAAATTGGTGGAGAATTAAGGCAAGAGAAGTCTATGACTTTCAGAAGCCAAAAATCCAAAATATTGATGAGCTCAAAGAAAGGATAACACAAGCTTGGCAAAACATACCAGAGAGCACTTTAATTAATTTAGTAAAAAGTGTTCTCTAAGGACTCTTGGAGGTGATAAAAAAACATGTCATAAGATGCCATTATTGATAAGAATTTACTCATTAAATTGTCAGACAATGTTTGAGTTTATACTTTTTCACAAGTTGTTTTTAGCGCGGTTCCTCCCTCCGCCCATAGGGAGGAACCCCGCTTATAAGGTTGATCTCATGACGCAATCCGGAAGTTCCGACTAGAAAATTTTGCGTTTCAGAACCGCTAGAGAACGAAAATAACGGTGGTTCAAATTTGTGTGTATATATATATATATATATATATATATATATATATATATATATATATATATATATGTATATATATATTTGTCTATTCTCGCTTTCCTGGCCTCAATAATGGTCCGATTTTCATGAAATTTGGTACAAAAATCTTTCGTCTAATTTGAAAGGTCAAGTTTGTTAACCAGCAGAATCCGCCCACCAGAACATGGTTTTTGGAGCGAATGTCGCGCGAAAAAAATTGTTCCGCTTACTTCATATGCTTGCAAGTACTCGTGTTATAGGCTTCTTGGCCTAGGAAAACAAATGAAACCATTTTTTAAGGCGATAGCTTTAACTGTTTTCGAGAAAATTGGAAAAATAGTTGTTGAGTAAAGTTTTTGGTTTGGGTACTTAGAATCATGGGGTTCAGTTGAAACATTTTCTGCATGTTCGAATTTAATCAAAACTAATATGTTGAAATTTTGGTTACATTTGGAGTTAAGGAAGGGTTAGAATAAAATATTATGTTAACAGACATGAAAAGTTTTGGTAACTTTGTATACTTTCCTTAATATCTCGAAAACGGTTGAGAATTTTGGTAAGCGGAAGGTTACCATTCTAAAGCTTACTAAATGCTCTACAAATAAGGTTATGAAGAAAGTTTTCATTAGGTGATGTCAATCGGAGAAATAAGTGCTTAAAACTTTAAAGTAATTGATTTCGTTTATTCGAACGGTTCGTTTTGTCTGTTTTTATTCCTTCTTATTTTTGAATTGCTTATAGTTGGATAATGTATTTGAAAATAAAACATATTAAGTAAAATAAGATCAATTTATTGTTAGAAATATAGCTTTAAAAGAGAGAGAACCGAAGGCTTTCCAACTGCCTCTGAGCGGGGGCCTTTCTGGGGTTGGCCAACCCATCCAGGTAAGATCATAAATCAAGACCTTTGAAGAAAGTTGGAACCAAAATAATAACTGTTTCTATTTCAATCTTTCCAAATGAGACTAGGGATAAGAACGGAACCACGCTAAGATGATGCAGTTCCTGCGAGTCGGAATTTTGATTATTTTGTATAAAATGAAGCAAATCCTAACAATATCATTAAATTTTTTATCAAAATTGTTACAAATCATTTAGGTAAACATTAAATAATATCTTTTGTAAGCAAAATTTCAAAATGAATGACTTAAATTAATTCAAATAGTTTATTTTTCCTTTGAGTCTATATTTTTTCACAGCACTGTATATCTACAGGGGGTAGTTGTAGGTCTTGTTTAATCACACAAAAGGCAGTTACAACTTCAAAATATTGAAGTGGTTGCTTCAACTCCGTTTTAATCACACCACCCAAAGTCTTATAAATAACTCACATTCATTCAAAACTGATCAGTATTGTATTTCTTCCCCTGTCCTTGATTCCAAAGGCTTTGATTCAAAAATTGGAACAGCTTCTGTCTGGTACCATATTTGCCCACTGGTTCCACTGCCACCATAGTAGTACCAACCATAATGAGGATCTCCTTCTGCTCCATAATCTAAAACATTATGAAGACATTTAAAAAGCCATCTGTAAAGAAAACTGTGCATCACATAATAAAGAAAAAAAAATCAGCAAATTATTACTAAAAATGAGATTATTTAGGCAGTGAGAAGGAACGTTTTAACAGAAAATTCATCCATTTGTAATAAAATACTCACAAACTGGAGAAGAGGGAGCTGGAGGCCTTAACTCTTGATGAGAAGGGTACGGTGAAATGCGGTGATGCCTTCTTTCAGAATAGCTGCTTCCGAGCCAATTATTATCATCTGAAAAAAAAAAATCATAAGCTAATATATTTCCTATTGAGTGGAATAGGTTTGACCATAAATATATTCAACCAAATCCTAAGTGAAATAGAATGTGCCTTCCATATTCAAGACGGAATACAATAGTAGTTCTCCAAGCCACAAAAATATATCTAAACAACATGAGGTCTAAATTGAGATAATATTTGCAATGTAAGTTATATTTAATGTTTTAGTTTTATGTTTAAGAATAAAACCAGCAGAGTAAATTCAAAAATAGACTGTATAAACTGCTAAGTTTGGATAAAAGGTAAAATAACAAAAAACAAAATTAAGTTTTATTCAATATTATGTCCCAGCTGCCTGCAGTGGTGGCTTTGCTCCCCAGAATGAAAATTCACAATCTTTTTTCGATTAAGTTAGAAAAATAAATCGTTTAGGCAAATTAATGGTAATAAGCTCTAATTAACGTATGTTCTTAGTTGATCAAATACTTCCTTCATGATTTCCAAGTGCCTACTTATAAAAATTTGATTTTACACTCCCATGCACGGTGGTAAGCCCATACTAAATTAGCCCCCCCCCCCCACCAGAAATGTTTGTCTAGAGCCACCTATGACTGCCTGCATGGGTGTATATAAGGGGGGCTGGACAGGGCCGCCACACCCACGACAAACGATACCACTTATCGTGGTATCGTGCCGGTTAGCTTCAGTAAATTTTGATCTAAGTGGTATCAAGTAGCATACTACAGTAAATGTTGGTTCGAGTAGCCTACTACGCCTTGTTGAGCTGGATGTCCTATCTACGAATCACTGGTCACCCTCCACGATGCCCTGCGCTCTCACTCCTAATTTTAGGATTTATTAGTTTTTAGATTAGATTAGTCATTAGTTCATAGGTCTATACTGTCCTCTATCTTTAGTTTTCCCCCTCCCCTCTCACTGTCCCTTTTAACTTATCTTCTTTCATCTATCCTTTTTGCGACAATACTAACGATTTCCCAGTCGTTCAGTCTAAACCCACCACCAGTGGCATTTATATCAACAATCATTTATTTTACCAGTCTTCAAATGTGCCACGCACAACATAAGGCAGTCCTGTCTCTTTTACACCCCGCAATGTTTAATCTCATTGCAGTTGCACTTGCGCAGTTTTTCTTTTACTTTCTTTTTTGTTTTCCGCTCGTTTTATTGGGTTAGGTGAAAAAAAAAAAAAAAAAAAAAAAAAAAAAAGCCGCCACACCTCTGAGGAGCCGGGCCCAGGACCAGATCGCTGTCACTAGAGGACTTTGGACATTTTAAAATTATTTTCATCTTGTGTTTTGAGCGAAATGAGAATAAAAGCCGACAATCGGTGCAGCAACGTCACTTTCGGTACTTGTAGTTTTATTACGACTCCTAATGAAATATACTATTCTGGAACAGCACTTGTTTTGCCGTTTTTGTACATTAAAAAATCTAGATCCCATTCCAATAAATATAGGCTACGCCCGTCAATATTTCTAAACCCCATTATTTTTACAAGCTCATAACCTATAAATTATTTCCAATTAGAATTTTTTACAATTAGTAAAGCTTCAAGAAGAAAGTCTGAACTCCATATAACTTTTGAGTTTCCTATTCTGAAAGAGTCTGTTTTATCTTAGGACAAGTTCTTTTCAAAATAAAGTAATGATAGATGAATTATTAGAAACCAAAACCATTATTAGATAAGTGTGTAACTACTTTACAATATGAATATATTTTTATGTTGTAATAAATCTTCTGAGATTCGGGGACTGCAGGGTAATCTCATTATGTTTTGCGAGCAAGCTTCCAACATTTCAACTCCTGCCCTTTCTGGCAAAGAGGACGACCCTATAACCTGCGTAAAAATTTATATGAAAACTTGTATGCTAGTTTATTAAGATAAATCATTGCAACAAGGCTACAATGTACTACTAAAACAACTTACAAAAACCAGAAAATGCACGCGTCAATATAGACCTTGGAATACCGGAAGCAAAAATTTTGAGTTTGCACAAGAAATGCAGCCTCCCTCCCTCATTCTTTCAGGAAACAAAACCTGTAAATGTGCCTTAAAAGGTCGTAACCTATTGGAAACAAGAACTAAAATACTCGGGTATTAATATCTTGACAAATTGTAACCTTCCATTACAAAAATAATTAAATACGAAATTAATTTTCTTAACAACGAATTTCACTTTAGCTTTCTAGATTTCATTAAAATCATTTGAAGAGATAGATCGATAGTAAATTTAAATAACATCGAGAAAACGATATTCGTGGAAGGTTATTGTGCAGGTTACAAATAACCAGTGTTAGATAGAAGTAGAATATTCAACAATATTTCGAAGAGACATTCCCAATGTTAACGAGTATTTGTGAGAGATCAAATTGATTCAACAGAAATATCAAGAATGAAGGTATTTATGGTGGCGGAGAAACCGTCATTAGCTCAATCATTAGCTACCATTCTTAGTGATGGGAAGGCAAAAACAAGAAAAGGGGGTAATGGGGCATGTTCTGTTCATCAGTGGAATGGTTTTTTTAAGAATGAGGAAGCTATTTTTAGTATGACTTCTGTCTGCGGACATGTAATGTCTTTAGACTTTATTAGCAAATACAATAACTGGGATAGTGTCGACCCTGCAGAGTTGTTTTCAGCCCCTACAGAAAAAAAGGAGGCTACACCTAAATTGAGGATGCCATCCTTTCTGGCCCAGGAAGCAAAAGGTACTGATTATCTTGTACTTTGGTTAGATTGTGATAAGGAAGGAGAGAATATCTGTTTTGAAGTTATAAATGCAGTGCATCGAGTCTTAAAATATGGTGATAACCCAGCTTTCATTTTTAGAGCTCACTTTTCAGCCATTACAGAAAAAGAAATTAAGGGAGCCATGGCCAATCTTGGAAAACCGAATGAGAATGAAGCAAAATCAGTTGATGCAAGACAGGAGCTTGACTTGAGAATAGGGTGTGCTTTTACTCGTTATCAAACTAGATTCTTTCAAGGCAAATATGGAGATTTAGATGCTAATCTAATATCATATGGTCCTTGTCAGACTCCGACTCTAGGTTTTTGTGTAAAGCGCCATGATGAAATTCAAACTTTTAAGCCAGAATCTTACTGGTTAATAGAGGCAAAAATATCTATGGCTGATGGAAGAAAATTGACCCTAGACTGGGACAGAGTTCGCTGTTTTGAAAAAGACGTTGCTTTGATGTTCCTTAATACTATTAAAGGTACAGAAATAGCAAATGTCATCAGCGTGGAGAACAAAGAAAAGAGCAAAGTTAGACCACTTGCTTTGAATACTGTTGAATTAATGCGGGTAGGTAGCTCTTTGCTCGGAATGGGCCCACAACAAGTAATGCAGATTGCTGAAAAGCTGTATACACAAGGTTATATTAGTTATCCCAGAACTGAAACTACACACTACCATGCAAGTTTTGATTTAAGTGGTACTTTAAAAGTTTTTCAGAATAGTAATGAATGGGGTACTGAAGTGAAAGCTATATTGAGGGATGGTCTATCAACTCCAAGAAAGGGACATGATGCAGGTGACCATCCTCCTATAACACCAATGAAACTTGCACCTATTGGGGAACTTGATAAGGAATCATGGAGAGTTTATGACTATATCACAAGGCATTTTATTTCTACAGTAGCAAGAGATTGTAAATATCTATTAAATGTGGTAACATTTATGATAGGTTCAGAAAGTTTTACTCTCACGGGCAAGACTCTTCTAAATCCAGGCTACACATCTATTCTACATTGGCAATCATTGCCCAAAAATGAAGTTTTACCATCATTTCAAGCCGAAGAAGAGGTTCCTGTTCATGAGATTAAATTAGTCGAACGCCAAACAGGACCCCCAGATTATTTAACAGAGGCTGAATTGATCACATTGATGGAAAAACATGGAATTGGGACTGATGCTTCAATTCCAGTTCATATTAATAACATCTGCCAACGAAACTATGTGAAAGTTGGGTCTGGTCGGAAACTTATACCTACTGCTCTTGGAATAGTGTTGGTTCATGGCTATCAAAAAATAGATCCTGATTTGGTGTTACCAACAATGAGATCTGCTGTTGAGAAACAATTAAATCTTATAGCCCAAGGATTAGCTGACTTTCATTCTGTTCTAAGTCATACAGTTGAAATATTCAAACAGAAATTTCTCTACTTTGTAACTAATATTGAAGGTATGGACCAACTTTTTGAAGTGACTTTTTCTTCTCTAGCAGATTCTGGTAAACCCCAGTCAAGATGTGGAAAATGCCGAAGATACTTAAAATACATACAAACAAAACCATCCAGGCTACACTGCTCTCATTGTGATGAAACTTATTCAGTTCCTGAAAAAGGAAATATAAGAATTTACAAAGAATTAAAATGTCCTCTTGACGACTTTGAACTGTTATGGTGGTCAAATGGATCTAAAAGTTTTCCATTTTGTCCATACTGTTACAACTCACCTCCATTCAAAGATATGAAAAAAGGTTCAGGTTGTGATTTATGTACTCATCCTACCTGTCCCCAGTCACTTATAGCAAACGGTCTGTCTGTTTGTTTGGAATGCGGAGAAGGTATTCTTGTATTAGATCCCGGATCGGGCCCAAAATGGAAGATTTGCTGTAATAAATGTAATGTAATAGTACACCTATTTGATGATGCACAGAAGGTCAGTGTAGAAGACAGAAAATGCGAATGTGGAGCTCAGCTTTTGAAAGTAGAGTACAGAGAAGAAAAAAGTAAACTTCCCGAAGGTGTCACTGAAATGACAGGATGTGTCTTTTGTTCAGTCGAGTTTGCACCTCTTGTACGATCACATCGAGCTTCTATCAGAACTAAATCTGGTCGCCCATACAGAGGACGTGGTGGATCAAAACATAAACAAAGGAAACCTAAAGACAAAATGGCCCAACTAGCAGCTTATTTTGTTTAAGCTGTTTGCTTAGCTCTCTCATGTCATGAACTTCTTATTTCCAATTACATTAAAATTCTTAAGCTCAATAAAACTAAATAATAAGTGTTTTAGTGCATGAGCTAATCTATGTTTGCCTAGTGAAGATTTATAATGAACAATACTTTATTTACCAAGTGATTCATCATGTTTTAACAAAGAGTTAAATTAAGTAGCCTTAATAATTCAGATGACTCATTCAGAAACTAATCTTTTAATTGAAAATTATCTGTAATAATATCTGTTACCATGCCATTTTATTACTTTATGAGGATATTTAATTCCCCACTCTCACTTAATGTTTAAAAACTATAAAATAAAAAGAAAATAATGAATTTTTTAAGGTATAAAATATGAAGGAGAAATAAATAGTAAACTTTTAACTCTTAATTAGTCTGCAGAATGGTTTAGTAGAGCTAACCCATAATTTGGACATTATAATTAACTTCATTGGTTTTCCTTCTATAGAAAGTCAAACCTTATCAAAATTGGTCTTACATTACGAATTATAAAAGCATTAATTTTATTTACAATCAAATTACATAGAATAAATATAGAAGTATTAAACTATATACTAAAAAATGTTTATTGTGTTAGGCAAATGATATCGGCTTCTTACAAATTAATTAATTTGTATATGCTTAATTTGCTGTTTCTCAATGGGTGATTTAGTGGAAACACATATACATAAAATATTAGCTTATATTTAGAAGTATTATTGTGTTAAAAACTTGGATATAATTCTTAACATGAAAATCAGAAACTTTCTTGAAATCCCTGCCATTGTAGAAATTGAATTATTTTTCAGTTTCACTATTATTTAAAGGAAAAACCGAATGTAGTGATTGATTTTTTTTTTTTTATTGTTAAAAAGTTACTTTTAGTTACTTGTTATAATTATTTTTGTTGTTTTGTGTTATTTAACGCTATTATCTTCTTATCCAAATTACCCATGGTATTATTAAAGTAAAAAAATAAATAAATCTGTTATTGTAAACTTTATTGCTGCTGCAGTGAATTTGGTTTGCCTTGCTAAATTCAGAGGAGTTGAATAGTTTAATGTTGAAAAACATTATTTAAAAAATATATATATAATTGGGAATAGTTTCTAATTGAAAAAAAGAAGATTGGTGGCAGAAGAATAAAAACTACATCTTTTTTTATGTGTCATAATTTTTTCTTGGTTCCATCAATTCCAGCAAATAACTATTCGACATCATTGAATGATAGTTGTACTTTATTTTGCCATAGCAGCCAAACATAAAATTGTTTACTTTACATTACATTACCTTGTCTCATAATTATGATTTTTCACAGACTCTCTATTGGGTATTGACTATATGTCTGGATGAATTTCTTAATAATGTGTATTTATTATTTGTTGTGTATTTATTGTAAATTTTATGTAAAAAATCTTATATATTAAAGTTGTGTTTCTCATTCACTTATAATTTTTAATTTTAATTTAATTCATTCACTTATATTTACTTATTTATTTATACAAATAAAGTTTTTACACATTTATACGCAAATAGGTTTTTTTTTGTTTAAAATTTTTATTTCACCACATTTGCTTCATATTTTTAAACTAAATATGAAAAAAAATCCATAGCGACCCATCAGCCTTGAGTCCAAAGGCGGGAGCACTCCATGCTTAAAAGATAACATGTCCTAAACATCTGAGTTATGTATAAATTTTAACAGTCTGCTGATACATAACGATTTTTGGAACGATTTGTCTACAGGGTACCATCTTTTCTGGACAGGATAGGGCAGATGACTTTTATTTTTTGGAAAGAAAAGCCATCGCCCTTAGTGGGAATCGAACATGGTGCACAGGCGTTAGCACTCATGGCCAAAGGGCCTCCTAAAATAAATGAAGACAATTTATTTTATGACTGCAATAAAGTTTATAGGTTGACAATGGCTTGGCACAAATAGCCGAGGTGCTCATTACAAATAATGTGGTGTAGATAGTTAGTTATCAAGGACTTAGTTGGGGTTCGGCTAGGAAAACATCAATGCAATTTTTGTAAGAAATCTGTATTACAGACATTCCGGCTACTCTTGGTAGCCTTCGTCAGCTAAAAGGCAAAACACAAATGCTGAATTGGTAAACAGAATAGCTAAACAAATATGGTAGATCTACAAATGCAAATCACTTATTAGAAGATTTTTTGTTAACACAAATAAGTAACAGAACATTATAAAAAGGTGTGTGAACAATAGTTTTTTTCATGATTTGTATTTGTAGATCTATCACATTTCTTTATTGGTTTATTGCTGCTAATTACCATAGCAGTCAAAGCACCCCCAAAAAAATATTCTGTTTATTAATTCTGCATTTGTGTTTTGTGTTCAAAGGATACCAAAGAGTAGCTGAATCGTCCTTAATATACATTTTTACAAAAATTGTATTGATGTTTTCCTAGCCAAATCCCAACTATTCCCTGAATGCTCATTAGAAATAAAACATCACATACATAAACAAAAATTCCCTCAATGGATATGGGGGGGGGGTAATTATATATGCACTTTATAAAATGTAGCTGGAGGAATCTGAAGATATGAATTTCCTGCTCTTCCAATTATATTCTCATGTTAAGAATCTTAATGGTAGATATATTTTTAGCACATTTTGAGCCTTACATTGTGGTTGATAATCCCTTGTGCTCTGTTGCTGGTTAATGTCTGGTCTTTCTTTTGCATCCAGAAACGCTTTTGCAAATGGATTAAACTTTATTTTTAATGATGTAACCTGAAAAAAAAAAGTTTTAAATATAGAAATATTTTTGTTTTAGTAAATCATAAACTTCGATTAGAGAAAAAATAAAATCTAAATTTTACAAATGCATGTACTTTCAGAACTTATTAAGAAAAATAACCAGTGTGGAGACAGTTGGAGTTCTTAAAAAAGTTGAATAAAAAAACATTTTTACATAAATAAGTTTATCTCGTAACTAGTTGTGTTGTCTTTATAAAATATATACTTGATCAGCTACTTCCGCATTTTTACTTTCTTCCCCTCCGGTGTTTTTGCTATAGCCATCATCACCTTAACACCTAAATGACCGGTGACACCAACGTGTTGCCATAGATCTTTTTCTTGTGCGTGTTTTTAGCCACTAGGCAGCCATGAAAATATTTTAACATTGCCATAATTTTTCTTGCCATCGGTCAGGAAAGTGTTAATGCTATGCCAGCCCATTTGCTATTTACTGCTATGTTCATTGTCTTCATTGATCTGGAATCTACATATCATTAACAGTCCATTTTCTACTCTCCTTTCTATACCCAAAATGGTTTTGACGAATGCAGTTTAAATTTTTATTTTAAATGTAGACAAAAAAGTTAGTCTCAAGAAAATTAAAATGGAAGCCGATCAAAATGGATACTGTTAATTTAACATAATAATAGCTATAGGAGAAATGTTTGTAAAAGAAGTGGAGTAAAAAAAAACAGATAGGTGTTTGAATAATGTTCTTTTTAATAAAAAGAAGTTTTTTTTTTTTTTTGTTTTTTTTTGGTAATGATTAGACTTTGCTTACAAAACCTTCACAGCACTCGTAGAGGAAGAACATTTCAATAATTTTGTCAGTTTGTCCGCCATTCTACCCACCTCGAAACCTCTAAATCCAGACTCTTCCACCACCTATCCCTGCAAGCTTTACCCAACCCCTAGTCTATATTGAAGCTGTACATTATACACTGATAGCATTTATAAGTTTTTAAGTTTATATATAAAATTCAGCATTATTTTGTAATTTCAAAATTATTCCTATGGGACTTGTGTCCCAGAATAAGAATAACACTTTTCATTTCATAATGTAGTGAGTTTCTTAAGGAGCAGTTCTTTCTCTCTTCATTGCCCAGATGAAGTCATTTTGTTAAACATGTGCTTCTATTCAACTTTTATGACAACCCCAGCTATCTCCAGGCTAGTAGTTTCTATAGTTCTCTCTTCTACTAAGTTACTAATAGAATGTTTCCCTGAAAATTTATGGATAGTTTCCCTTCATGAACTAGTATAAAATTTCTTGTTAAATAAATAAACTGCATAATATATGGCTAAATGAGATAAACATTTTGAGAGCAGAGGCGAAATTATGCTGAATTTGCAATTAGAGTCAAGCAGTGTTGTGTAAATTTGAATTAAAATGTAATTCAAATGATATTTGAATTATATTTTCTTATTGTATTTGAAAAGACTGAAAATATCAATTAAAGTAATTGAATTTGGATTAACTGTATTTCAATTAGATGTAATTCAAGAATTTGAATTATGTAGTTATTTGAAATCATTGTTGAGTAAATTTGAATTAAAATGTAATTCAAATGGTATTTGAATTATCAATTATATGTTGTTGTTTTTTGTAATTGAGAGGCTGAAAATATCAATTACAGGTGCTAATGACCCTAACAGTCGAAGCACCCAAAACAAAACTAAAAAATAATTTAAAAACTCAAATATTTTAGTTGTAATTAAATTACAATTCATGGTAATTGATATTTGAATTACGTAATTAGTGCTTCAATTACATTACAGGATTACAATGTAGCTATGATTCACGTTTTCATTGAATTATTGTTCTTGACGTAATTCTAATTCATGAACTACAAATACAATTTAATCGTAATTCATAATTCAATTACAATATGCCCTACACTGGAGTGAAGTTTCTACTGTTAATTAACAGGTCGAATAAATTTCTCCTATATACAACTCAGTAACAAAAAAATTATATGTATATATATTATTGAAAATGTCTTCCTTTAACTTATTAAAAATAAAATAATTTAAAAAATCATGAAAATTTAATGGGTGTAAAATGGAAATTAAATGCCAACGAAAAAATTGGAAAACGCTGCCATGTGAATCAGATCATGTTTGTAGTAATAAAGAGCAGTTATATTAGGACACTGCAATAAAACATTATATGACTTGATGAAAAGTAACAAATGATATCTTAAATTATACGTTTTGAAGGGAGACTAGAGTTATCATAAATAATAGCACCTAGGAAATGATTCCAGTAATTTAGAAAACAATAAAAATATTTTCGATGTTTTTAGTTATGGTTTAGGTAAGAATATTTTGATTACCTCTTCATTTTGGTAGGCAGTAACAGCAATGAACTGTGTTTCTGGAAAAGGGTATGCCAATATTTTTCTCTGCTCTGTACCCACTTGTACAATATGTACACGGGGTTCATATTTATGAAGTGAATTCAGCATTATCTGAAAACAAAATGTATATAATGAAATATCTAAAAAGTTGTATGGTAAGAATAGAAAGGTTTTATTTGTTGTTGCTAGTGTCAACTGCTGTTTTTACAAGGATTTCAAATAATTTTTAGGTAATTCTGAGCGAGAACTGCCCAAACTCTGATCTTCATGAAACTTCGTATTCATTTTAACCTAATTAAGAATAGAAACGTAAAAGAAGCTGGCGGTAACGACCAGAACAGTATTTATTAAGCACTAAAGTTGACTGTTATACAGGCTATAAACGAGTTGTATCATAACAATAAAAAATGTGAAATAAATTGAGTCGTTTGCGACATTTATTTTTCATGTTTTTATCCTTAATTAGGTTGGAATGAATAAGTAAACGAAGTTATAGGAAAATCGAAGTTGGGTCAATTCTGGCTCTCCCAATTTGACATTTCTGCGCATGCGCGTTTACAAATTTGTAAACAAGTATTTATACTTCGTTTACGCCAGCTTTTAACCTGTATAACAGTCAACTTTAGTGTTTAATAAATACTGTTCTGGTCGTTACCGCCAGCTTTTTTTACGTTTTTATTCTTAATTAGCTTAAAATGAATAAGTATACGAAGTTTTATGAAGATCGGAGTTTGGGCAGTTCTCGCTGAGAATTAACAATTTCTAAGCGAAATGAATTTCCAATTGATTTTATTTGAAAAGGAAGTTTAATGGTTCAAAAATCTTCATTTGGTCAATCAACTATAATATATAATTACTAAAAGCCATTCGGAGTCGCACTAGCCCCGCCCCAAATCATTCAGGAACATTTATTTAAGAGGTAGTATGTTTTCTGGCGTTAAACATTTTGAATTAGAAGAATCTGGCGTTGAAGATTTAATTAAAGAGAAAAACTTTAATTAAAACAAGGGTGGATGCAGAAACCATTGGCCTCGTAGAGGGAGTTTTCATTATGTTTATTGGAAGGTTATGATCCCGGGTTAGTCTGAAGCCGAACCTCCTAGGTTGTTAGGTGTTTCGCTAATTGAAAGTATTAGCGATGTTAGAAAATGACCTTTCCCTAATAATAAAATATTGTATAGCTATCAAACTTAAAAGATAATCTCTTCTTAAGGAATAGATCACTAAACAAAGGAACTATCAGAATAAAAGTTACCAAGACCTTTGGCTAAGAAATAAAAATGATTGTGCCAGTAGATGGATTGGAAGTGTTCTTCCCTTATGAGTATATATACCCTGAACAATTTTCCTACATGACTGAACTGAAGAAAGCACTGGATGCTAAAGGACATTGTCTACTAGAAATGCCTTCAGGTACTGGAAAAACAACTACTTTACTATCTCTGATTGTAGCTTACATGGTTGAAAATCCCTACTCAGTGAATAAGCTCATTTATTGCTCCAGAACTATACCTGAAATTGAAAAGGTAGTGGAAGAATTGAGAAAACTTTTGGATTATTATAAAGCCAATGGAAAGCCTTTAAATTTATTAGGTTTGGTTCTTAGTTCACGTAAAAACTTGTGCATACATCCCCAAGTGAGCAAAGAAAGAGATGGAAAAATAGTTGATGGACGCTGTCATAGCCTCACAGCTTCATATATAAGGGAACGTCATTCAGTGGATTCTAATGTACCAGTGTGCAACTATTATGAGAACTATGATGAACGGGGACGGGAGCTCACATTGCCAGCTGGAGTTTACAGTCTTGATGACTTGAAGGATTTTGGAATGCAGAATAAAATGTGCCCTTACTTTTTGGCAAGACATGGAGTTACATATGCTAATGTTGTTATTTATTCCTATCATTATCTACTTGATCCTAAAATTGCAGAAGTAGTTTCTAAGGAAATGTCAAAATCTGCTGTAGTTATTTTTGATGAAGCCCATAATATTGATAATGTGTGCATTGAGTCAATGAGTGTTAAAATCACTAGAAAAATTCTTGATAAAAGTAGTGCAAACATTCAAGTTTTAGAAAATACAGTAAGTAAAATGAAAGAATCTAATGAAGTGAGGTTGAAAGAAGAGTATCGTAGATTAGTCCAAGGTCTCAGGGATGCTACTGTTGCCAGAGAAACTGATGTTATTCTTGCCAACCCCGTTTTGCCTGATCAAATATTAAAAGAGGTTGTACCAGGTAACATAAGAACTGCCGAGCACTTTGTTAGCTTTCTCAAGAGGTTTCTGGAATACCTTAAAACACGGTTAAGGGTTCAGCATGTCATTCATGAATCTCCTGCAGCGTTTTTGAAAGATGTGTCTAAGAAAGTGTGCATTGAACGAAAACCTCTCAGATTTTGTGCTGAACGATTAGCATCACTTCTTCGCACTCTTGAAGTCGCAGATCAGACAGATTTTTCTCCGCTTACTGTTATTACTCATTTAGCTACTTTAGTTTCCACTTATACTAAAGGATTTACTATTATTATTGAACCATTTGAAGACAAAGCACCAACAGTGTCGAATCCCATTCTTCATTTTAGTTGTATGGATGCATCAATAGCTGTGAAGCCTGTTTTTGATCGTTTTCAAACAGTTGTCATAACATCAGGGACTCTCTCTCCTCTTGATATGTATCCCAAAATTTTGGATTTTCATCCTGTTGTTTTGGCTTCATTTACAATGACTCTTGCCAGACCATGCTTACTTCCAATGATCGTCTCCAAAGGCAGTGATCAAGTAGCTATGACTTCGCGATTTGAGTCAAGAGAAGACATTGCTGTGGTTAGGAATTATGGGCAACTCCTAGTAGAAGTGTGTAGTATAGTACCCGATGGAGTGGTTTGTTTTTTTACATCATATTTATATTTGGAGTCCGTTGTTGCTTCTTGGTATGACCAGGGTGTGATTGACAATGTCCAAAGAAAGAAACTTTTATTTATAGAAACTCAAGATGCAGCGGAAACGAGTTTGGCATTGATTAATTATATTAAGGCTTGTGAAAGTGGCAGAGGAGGAGTTTTACTTTCAGTAGCTCGGGGAAAGGTTTCAGAAGGCGTGGATTTCGATCATCACTTAGGCCGAGCAGTATTAATGTTTGGTATTCCTTATGTATACACTCAATCACGTATACTTAGAGCTCGCCTCGATTACCTAAGAGAAACGTTTCAAATTAGGGAAAACGATTTCTTAACATTTGACGCAATGAGGCACGCTGCACAGTGTGTCGGAAGGGCTATTCGTGGCAAAATGGATTATGGTATTATGATCTTTGCAGATAAACGTTTTGGAAGGATTGACAAAAGAAGTAAGCTCCCTAAATGGATACAGGAACACTTGAGTGATCACTTGTGCAATCTTTCAACTGAGGAAGCTATACAAATAGCGAAGAAGTGGCTCCGACAAATGGCACAACCTTTCTGTAGAGAAGACCAACTAGGAACAGCACTTCTTACGTTAGAACAATTAATGACCAAGAAAGATATTCATGAAAAAGCTCAAGCAAGGTAATCTTGCTTCAACGCCTAATGTCCACTTGCTCAAACAGCATATTAGCTGTAACATTCAGCAGTTTTTTTTTAACTTCTCAACTATTTACTTACTAAAAGAGGGAATCGTTTTATTCTGTTCATCAAGGGTTAAAAAGGACTTTTCTTTCATTGATATTCAAACTTTTCAGATATTTATTTTTAATTTAGTTCAAAAATGAAAAAAAGTGACAAATAAAATTTGGGTTTGTTCATACTCTACTCATTTGTGCTTATGTGCAAGCTGCTTTGGGGTTTTCTAACTCTTAATTTAGTTTTTTCATTGTTTGATCCTGATTTTTTTAGAAATATGAGTGTTGCAGAAAAAAATACTATTTTTTTTTTAATTTGCAAGACTTTTTCATAGTTACATCTTTAGTGCATACCATACAATTTTAATTTAATAATAAGTATTTCATGCACAGAATTATATTTGTAAGAAGGTGTCTTTAAATCTTCCAACTTTTTAGAATCTAGGACTACTGTGTTTTTTTTTTTTTTTTCTTGAACTAATGTTTCATGTTTTTCTTTGAGAGTTTCTTTTTGTAGGAGCCATGGTGTGGGCTTGAAAGAAATAATTTTTAAACTTTTTGTGTATAATTGAGACCTCACAAAATAAAATAATAAATGGAAGCTGACTCTGATTCTGATGAAGGTTGATAACTTGTATGCGATTCATTGTAGTCAAAGGAATAGTCTTGTACGTAACTCATCGTCATGAGAATAATAAAATAGAATTTAAACGATAATAATAGTTAGATAATATCTAATTATTATGATAATTTAATTTATATTGCCTGAATATAATTCAGTGGTTATTTGGGAAAATTTGATGTCAAATTTGCCAATTTTCTACTTTACCGACCGTAATATGCCTTAAGAGTATTTTTCTATGCCAGAATTTGATATATCTGAAAAAAAAGTTTAGCGGGAAAAATGAACTGCCAAATTTGATATAATGAAAAGGTTCACTACTCTAATAACATATTATGATCGGTAAAAGAGAAAATGGTCAAATTTCACATATCAACATTTGGCAAATAACCACTGAATTATAATGAGGCATAAAATGTTCAATGTACAGTATTGTGATTTATTCTTGTAAAGATGTATGTATGTATTCTTGTAAAAATTGTTAATATAAATATATTTTAGAGTACAAAAAAATAAATGCCAAAGCATTGATATTTTATACAAAGTGGTTTTATTATTTGTTTTATAATGATTTTTATTAAATAAATTTAAATAATTTCTTCAATTGTGTATTCTTTTTGGTTTCCTGTCAATCAGAATTAACGTATTAGTTTTTTTTTTTTTTTTTTTTTTTTTTTTTTTTTTTTTTTTTTTTTTTTTACGGCGCATCTACATCCAGGTCATTAGCGCCGACATCCAGGGTGCAGCGAGGAATTTTCCCAGCGAGCCCTGAGATGAGAAAATTCCTGCCGGAGGTGGGAATCGAACCCACCATCTCCCGCTTATGAATCCAGCGCGCTAGCCACTAGACTACGGGAGACCCCTTTAACGTATTAGTGTTATAATTTTAAACTATCATCTTATTCTGAATATGTCAAGTCCTCTATTAGCATTTACAAGTTTTTTTGTAATCTAAAGTAGACGAGAAAAACAAATCTCCCGATTTTATTAACATTATAACTTATTTTTACTTACTATCATACCTAAGAGGGCGAGGTTACTTCAGTGTTAGAGCACTCCACTAATATGCTGAGGATCTAAATTTAGATTTTATCTTCTAGCGTCTTAGTTCATGGGTTGGACTCGGGGTTCCAGATCGTCCCTAGTTCCACCCAGCCTTTAATAAATTTATTATTGCACCTGCAAAGGGGAAAATCAGCTGGCCAGAGCATTGTACTGACCACTCTATCTCCTTAGTGTGCCATATGGTCGAGAACCAGATACCTTTTTTCTGATCATACCTAAGATTCAGATTTTTTAGCATAAATATGCTTTAGAGGTGACTAAACTGAAAAAAAAAAAACGTTCCAGAAAAGTGTCTGTGGGCGTTCGCACATGCGAATTGGCCGTGTAGGAAAAATAAGACCGTATGTGTCACAAAAAAGTGTCCGCTGGCGTTTGCGCATGCGCAGTGGCCATGTACAAAAAATATGACTGTATGTTATAGAGTACATTACATAGGTTTGTCGGGAGGACCTAAAGCATATTTATGTACCCAAATTTGAGCAGAAGGCTCAAAACAAAATAATTTTTTTTGTACTTATTTTTTCTTTCAGTGTAGGAGGCCTAGTTGAGTGCTAATGCACGTGCCCTCTGTGCCTAAGGTCCTGGGTTCGATTCCCACTAGGGGTGGTGGCTTTTCTTTAAAAAAAAAAAAAAGAAAAGACATCAGCCCTATCCTGGCTAGAAGGGTGGGGTAACCTATAGGTAACCCGTCCTAAAGTTCGTTGTTAATTATAAATGGACGTTAAAATTGAAATAATAAATTCTTCCAGTGTATCAACACCTGAGCTATTAGCACCAGGCTATCTACAACAGGATGCCACCCTTTTATAATGCCAACAGCATGTGGTCGTTCACCCATTCAGGTACTGGCCATGCTCGACCTCGCTTAACTTGATCAACAGTAAAATGTGTATTTAACTTGGCTACGACCAATGGTGATTCGGATTATTTATTAAAAATAGGTTTAGAGATTTTTTAAGTATAATTGGAGATTTTAAAATGAAAAAAAAAAAGTCATTAGGTTATCAAACTCGTCCAATAGATTGTTATGAGAATACTTTATGTCACGTTTGGGTTAAGAAACAAAAGTTGCATACATAACAATTCATACAAAACTAATCATATAAAACAAGTAATATATATATATATATATATATATATATATATATATATATATACACACACACACACACACATATATATATATATATATATATATATATATATATATATATATATATATATATATATATATATATATGTATATATATATATAAAAAAAATCAGTCCCGTAACAGGCCACAAGGGCCCAGAGGGGCAGATACTGTAGAGGTATCTGATTCTTGACCATACAGCACACTAGGGAGATAGTGTGGTCAATACTATGCTCCGGCCGCCTGATTTTTCCCCTTGGCTGCTTCGACTGCTAGAGTCATTAGCACCCAAGGTACCCATTATTAATTAAATTAATTAAAGGCTGGGTGAGCCTAGGGACGATCTGGGACCCCAAATCCAACCCTCGAACGGCAGCAATAGAAGAAAAAATCTTTAGTGAGCGCTCGGGTTTTGAACCTGGTCCTCCAGTTCATTAGTCGAGTGCTCTACCACTGAGCTAACCTCGCCCCATATATATATATATATATATATATATATATATATACACACACACACATACATATATATATATATATATATATATATATATATATATATATATATATATATATATAAACTTTAAAGAGGGACATTTTTGGATTGATGAAGATTTGTATGTGTAAACATATATATATATATATATATATATATATATATATATATATATATATATACACACACAAACAAACAAATAATATGATAAACTACACAAAATTAATTTTGCAATATTTTAAAACAACTATACCTAACCAATTTTACTAATAGTTCGAGCGCCAGTAACCGCACATTTCATGAAGTGTTTTATGCATCCTGAAATTTTGCTATAATGTTTTTTTTTTTTGGTTTTTTTTATTTACATCTTAACCCCCTTAAAAGTGCCTGCCTTATTTATTATTAATTTTAAAATTGCCTTAATTTGCAATTTTTTTAATTAATAATAGTTAGCTTCTGAATAAAACACAATTTTTGGGCAATTTTGTTTTGCAGCTTTCCCATATGGGCAGTACCTGGTGTTCCAAGGTATGACCAGGAAACACATAATTACCTTCTTATCTACCCAAGAGGTACATTTTAGCAAAATTTCAGGGTGCATAAAACACTTCATGAAAAGTGTAATACAGAAATAGGGTCAATTTTCAGGCTGAAGATGTAAGGATTTCGAAATAAGTAATATAGAATAAAGAAGATGAAGACGAAAGAAGGAGATAGTGATGGATGAGAAGGACTTTCCAAATCTCAAACAAAAGGAAGTTTAAGAAGCCACAACAGGAAACTGACAGTATCCTAGGACTCCCCGACAACACAAAGTTCGCCCCGTGAAAACACTATTATCATTATGGAGCTAATGACTCAAGCAGTCAAGGGGAAAATCAGACGGCCGGAGCATAGTACTGACCATACTATCTCCCTAGTGTGCAGTATGGTCATGAATCAGATACCTCTATAGTATCTGCCTCTCAGGGCCTTCGTGGCCTGTTACGGGACTGATTTTTTTTTTTTTTAACTTAAGATTTTTGAGATTTTTTTTTAATTTTTATTATTTTTTTTTTTTTTGCTGTACTAATTGCTTATAGAATATTTTGAAATATTACATTTATGTTACCAAAACTATTTTCTTGCTCAATCAAAGGAATTCTAAGATCCACAACCAAATTGTTATTTTTTATCACATTCGAAAGAATTGTAGCTATTTATTTTAAATGGCTGACATTTCTACAAAAACATTTTTCTTAAGTTATGTCTTAGATTATATTTTAAAGAATATGTGTTGTAGGTTGACTGGAGCTTGAGATTTGTACAACAGTGTGAAAAAATGCCCATTATCTCACTTCAATAAATTCATTACGTGCCTATTACGACATTATAAGGTAGGCCTTTTTCCTTTAAAAGTTCTATGTATTTTTCTGATTGTTTCAAATCATTATACCAATACAAATAAAATAAAAATGCCTAATTTATCACATGTTAATGCATTTACTATGTTATTCAGCATGTGTTTATTTTTTTATTAAATGAAAATTACCCAACCAGCCCTTGAAGTTTTGAAAGTGTTGGTTTGGTAGCCTTGAGGTGAAATATATGAGTTTCTATTCTCCAGAACCAGCAGGGTTTGCGAATTATATTAAACAATGCTAAGATGGAGCAGTTCCTGAGAGTCGGATTTCATTTAAAAAAAATATTATTCGGCTGTAATATTTCCCAGGCTCATTACTTATATTTATTTATTTTGCTATTATATTGATGTTTTATGACACCGTCACACTGATGATGGAGCATTGCATCTGAATTTGTTGTAAATGGGTGGTGTAATTAAAACGAAGTGTCTACACGGTAGACCCTTTGGTGCAGTGTTAGCTTTAACTGAAATCCATGTGATTAAACAAAGGCTAACCCTCCGTAGTTATAACAACCCAGTATGGAGTGGTAGCCAGAGAAACTGAAGCTGCAAATAGAGTAGATACAACTACCGTGTAGTAGTTATCTTTTGCAGAAAGAAAGTTACATTATTCATTCATTTATAAATATAAATGTGGTAACATTTATATTGATAAATGAATGGTTTTATTTGGTCACCAGGTAAAAATAGTCACTAAATTGACTGAACTGAACTGAAACTGTAAGATCCTTCATATTTTCCTGTTCAAAACAAGGGCATTATACTAGAGCAAATTAGTACCTACTTATTAGAGCCTTGTCGATAATGTGTATCCTTAATTAACTTGCAAATAGTTCTTGGAAATAAGCTGACTTATTGCCAGAGCTTTATTAAACCAGAGGAGGGAGATAATCATTAACAATTCAAATGTAACAATAATATTAAATTATTTTAGGAATTTAGTTTTTGTGTGCATATGATTTTTTATTTTTAATTTAACCAAATACAAGCAAAGAAAAAGGGAAAAAAGTCTGTAACGCAGGAGCTGCATAACTAAGCACTTTCCTCTGAATTGGGTAGTGTTAAGTGCATTCCTAAATAATTTGCTTAAAATAACCTATATAGATAAATAAAATAAAAACATAAATAGTTCTGCTCTTTTGAATTTGTTATGAACACCTGTTTAAATTCAATTCAAACATAGTACAAAGTAAATCCCCCCCTTCCGATGGACCGATTTAGATCGTTTTCATAACACTTCTTCCTTATTAGATACCCAGAACGTACACCGCGTTTCGTTACAATACAGCAGAAATTACGGCCGGTATGAGCAAATTAGTAATTTGGGTAGGAGTAAACGCCTCCTCCTAATGAACCGATTTAGTTTATTTTTACAACACATTTTTCTCTTTAGTTGACCAGAACGAATACCGAGTTTCGTTGAAATATAACAAAAATTACGACTGGTATTGGCAAATAACTACTTTGGCTCCGGAGTAAAACCCCCTCCGGATGGACTGATTTTGTTGGTTAACGAACTCGTTCAATCGTTTGATTGGGGAATACTACATACCAAGTTTCGTGGGGAAGAAACAAAAACTCTGGCCGGTATCGTGTTAACGGATATGGATATATATATATATATATCCAGATTCCAATGACGACACAACCTTACCATCCATGCTTCATGAAGTCGACAACATTAAATTCATTATATAAATGATAAAACCCTCGATTTCGACGTCTCCTACAAATTGCACCTTTCTTCAAAGAAAGCAAGATTTTTCTTTAAAAAAAAATCTCCATGTTTGGAGCCATAAGTCGGTACAGATGTACTCAGGGTCTTATACAAACTGACCTTTGTCTGTCATGTGAGTAATTGGCTCCTGATTTGCTTCAAATAGCAACGCCGACATCCTACTGCTTACCTCTATGGCCCATCTGCTTACCCCTTGGCTAAGGTTATCCCCCTTTGCCAGGATAGGGCTGATGCATTTTCTTTTTTCGGAAGAAAATCCATTACCTCTAGTGGGAATCGAACTAACCACCTTACGTCCGGAGTGCGTTAGTACTCACGGTCATTAGTGGAGAAAAAATATGGTGTTGGACATTTCGTCATACGCTTTGGCAGTCTTCTTTTGCAGGAAAAGCCAGGATGTGGATAATCATCATGATAAATGTATATTGTTCGTAAAGATTTTATTTATACGTTCATCGGCAGTCAGCATTGGAACGCCAAACCACCAGAGGGGCATCCAGCCTTCAACTTCCAAAGAGAAAATTCTAAGAACTGCCCAATGTTTTTTAAAAAGTTTGTACATAAAATAAATTGATTGCCTACCTGTCCGGAACCGTTGCTCTTATTTGTGAGTTTGACCTTTGCGAATGAGACCGGCTCCTTCATCCAGTGTGCCCCGAAATTTGGACTCTCTGGGTGGAGATAGACTGGGCTGGGCGGTGGTGATTCTGCCTTTCCTCCAGCTGTCCAATCACCATTCACGAATTTCCACCTATGCAGGAAAATATGAATGCATAAAGTAAATATGTTTTTCTCCTAACAAGGGGAGTATACAGTGGTGGGGTCATATATTTGGTTCATTTTTTTTTCTGGTGATTCTGCATCGAAAAATAGTCGACCCGTGTTTGAGCGTTCCGTCCAATGCGCCTTAGGAGCGGAGAAATAAAATAAAATAGGTTGAAAATGCTTTATTTTATTACTTGAGTTTAGAAAATGATATCGAAATGATTATTTTACCAATTCATGTGTTTTATTGACTAGATTAAAGGAAAAATACAATTGTCAAACAATAATTCATATTTCGTCAAATAAATTCCAAAATGTGCTCAAGATTTCAAGTAAACTAGTATTATACATTCTTTAACACCAAACATAATAGCAGATTTAAAATCAACACCCCAAGAAACCCTAATGTGGTAAAGACACTCATTTCTAAGCGAAAAAGTAACGTGACGTTTTGAAATTCAATATCACGCCTTGAGATAATTCGATTTTTAGTTCTTGGGCTCCTTCAAAAGAATAAGGACTCCTTTTTCTAACCATATAAATGACTATTGTATAATCTCAGAACACACTTGTAAAAAATGCTTCTGAAAATAAAAATAAAAGGTAGAAATTGTCCGGGTTCGGTTTTTGTGTTGTTTTACAGGATTGAATTTCAAGCCGAAACATCGGCAAACAATAAAACCCATTTTCACACATAAAAACAAAAACAAACTCGTTTAACAAGATTAAAATCATAAAGATGTTTTTTTCTAAAAATGAAATTGTTTAAAAATGAACGAATAGAAATTTAATTTTGGTTAGTTTATGATACGCCCGAAGACATGGTAGGGGAAGCACTTACAAATGGTCAGGACTTTCTCTGAGTAGTTAAAATAAATTTTCCGCAATATCCTATTAAATATTAATAACACCAAATATACACAATTATTTGGCTTCACAAAAAATAGTAAATGTATAAGTAATTTTCTTACCTGTGCTGGTCAATTTGGACGAATTCAAGCAGAAGAGTGTACATTGCTGTTGGATCCAAACCAGAAACGGATATTTTGACCACAGGGAACATTCGCCTTTAAAGAACCAAAAAAAAAAAAGAGATAATTTTAACTATACCTAGAACTTTTAAGAAGTTTATTTTATCTCTTAAGTAAATGAAAATGTACCTACTCAGTTAACAGCATGTACCTACTTCTGAATCTTTGAAACAGAATTGAAATAATTTCAATAATTGGTTATGTGAAGCCCAATAACTTCAAGCAGATATTTTTAATGAGCAGCCTGCGATATATAGGTATCAGTCCCGTAAAAGGCGAAAAGGGCCCAAAGGGGCAAATAATGTATCTGATTATTGACCATACGGCACACTAGGGAAATAGTGCGGCGAGTGTTATGCTCCGGCCACCTTATTTTTGCAGGTACCTATTAATAAATTAATTGAATGCTGCTTAGGGAATCCAACCCTAGAACGACGCCAGTAGAAGATAAAAATCTTTAGTGCTCACCCCCGGGTTTGAACTCAGCTCCTCTCATGGGCAGCTCCCCGAAATTTTGATTTGATCGGTAAAAATTTCATAAAACCCTTAAAAATAAATTAAATAAGATCATTCAGTTCATAAAACATATTCTATTTCGAGTGTAATAGCGTTGAAGTTGGCTAAAACTCTTCCAAGATCTAAATTGTCAGTATGTATTCCATACACCGGAAATGGTCTCAGCCCCCCCCCCGAAATTTTCCCAGCCCCCTCCGAAATTATTTTCTATTTACGCCTATGGCTCCAGTTAATATAGTTGTGAGCTACTCTCGCCCCCTCCTATATATATATATACATATATATATATATATATATATATATATATATGTGTGTGTGTGTGTGTGTGTGTGTGTACACATTTTGAAGGCGATGTAAGTAATTGTTTTAGAGATTACAATAAGTGAATAAAACTACTTTTCCAAACTCATTTTTGTTCGCGTACTTAGAAGTGATGGATTTAGTTAAAACTTTGTCTAGATGTTTGGCATTCGTCCAAACTAAGTTAGGTATTTAAATTTTGGTTACGTTTGGAGTTAAGAAAGTTTTTGTAACATTAGTTATTTTAATAACAGACATGAGCCGTTTGGGATGTTCGTATGTTTTCTTAAATATCTCGAAAACAAGTGCAAAATAGTGGACGGTAACCATTCGAAAGTTTACTAAAATTTCTACAAAAACAGTTCCGAAGTAATTTTCGATGTGAAGACATCAGGCGCAGAAATAAGTGCTTAAAACATCGAAAGTGTTTGTTTAGTTGCTTTGAATTTGTTTTCCTCGGTTTTTTATTGTTTCTTTAATTGATTTCAGCAGTAAAATACATTTTTCTGGCAATACAAGATAGAATGAGAAACTATTTCGGCCGTTAAAGGCTGAATGAGTAATTTCCGCTATTTGTTCAAGATTTAATTGGAGCCGGTGTTGAATCTTTTTACGAAATATTAACTATATCTATTCCAAACTTCTAAATGACACTAGAGATAAGAACCTCATAGAAACGCGCCAAGATGACGCAGTTCCTACAAGTCGGACTTTTCTAAAGTGATTTGTAAATAAAAAGTAAAAGGGAGGCTGATAAATTGTTAAAATAATAATTAAATATTATTATTTTAACAATTCATCGGCGCTAATATAAGCCCAGTCAATTACTATAAGAGGATTGTTAATTTATCGATTTCTACAATGGGATTAAATCAATAAATATAAAAAAAATATGTATTAACTCACCTTCCACTTTTTGTGACAATCATTTCATTTGTGAGAGCTTGAAATCGTAACCAGAGCTCCCTGTCTTCTAGCTCGACAGTTGGACATTCGTCTGATTCCATCTGATAAATAAATTACAAACAAATTAGGTTATTGTACTTTTAGAACATTTTATATAAATTGGACGAGTTCTTCATTTGTAGTTTCATAAAACGTTCGTCCGAATAACAGTGTCTATTTGTTTCAATTTATATGATGTAAATTCAAAACCAGCATCTTACAAGTGTAAATTGTTATACTTTTTAGTAACGTTCCATCTACCTACTTATTTAATCCGGCATTATATTTCCTTAACAAAAAAAGAAAACTGTAAAATTTGGATGGTCAGGTGGAGAAAATATAACAAATTTTGGCCCCCTTATATATATATATATATATATATATATATATATATATATATATATATATATATATATATATATACACACACTAGACATGCGCGCCGAGGCTGAATTATCAGGCGGCGGCGCGCTGGACCAAAATGGTCGGCGGCGGCGGCGCGCGCGGTGTGGGTTATTTTTTTAACCCCCAAGGGAGATACTACAATTTTAATTACAATAGGTATGTATATATATATATATATATTTATATGTGTGTGTGTGTTTGGTATTTCACAGGCTCAAAAATGGTACAAAATCGGCTAATTGGAAACGTCAAGTTCGTTAACCAGCAGAATCCGTCCCCCGGAACGGGGTTTGGCACGAAATTCGCGCGAAAAACATCACAACACTTATGTTTTCGGGTTTATATCAGATATTCGCTTAATAGGTTCCTTAACACAAGAAAACGAAGGAAACAATTTTTAAGGCGATATCTGTAACAGATTTAGAGATAAGTGGAACAAATGTTGATGTAACTCATTTTCAGTTTGCACATGAAATCGTGGGATTCCATTGAACAGTGTTCTACGTTTTTAAAATTCATCTAAACTAAGATGTTGATTAAGTTTGGATTAATTAATTAATTCCTTAAGACGTGTCAACCTTAGGGTCATGAACGCCATTGAATGAATCTAAAAATTATTCATTGGACAAGACTAAAGTTTGGATTTAAGGAAAAAAAAATTGAAACTTTTCCAATCAACTATCACAACACACAAGTGTTTACTGGATCAGAAAGTAAGCTCAAAATGGCGCCAACAGGTAGGGATGAGCGATAGTCGATAGTTCAGCACTATCGATAGGCCGATACTATCGGTTAAAAAACATCGATACTATCGATAGTCATCTGTAGTGGCTTCCCCTATTCCTTATATACCTGTCCAATGAAGAATTTAATGTTATTGGGTTGAATTATCTATTACTTGCAGGATTAGGTATATTTATTAGATTGCACAAAGGTTAAAAAAAAAAAAAAATAAATAAAAAAAAATATTGAAATTTATAAAAAGCATTTCCCGAGAAAAATATATCAAGAGGCACAAAAAAGTGCAATTATTTTGAACTGTTTTAATTTTTCTCCTTTAGCCACGTATTAACAGAAAGGAAGACCAACATTTCCACTTTTATTGGCTCAGTCTGTTCCGCAGGTCAGAAACGAGTTTTCCAGCGGCTGAAAATACACGTTCTGAGGCTACAGACGAGCCTGGAACAATAAAGATATTTCCTGGCTACATTATGAAGTTGGTTATATTCACCAGAAGGTTATTTTTCAGTATTTAATTCACCAGACGTGTCAGTATTTAATACTAGAGCCCTCCAGATGCTGAGAACTTCAATTCTATAAAAAAAGTAAAAACATATTGATTGTTCATGACTATCGATAGTCATGAACAATCAATATATACATAAATATATATATAGCAACTATCGACTATCGCCCATCCCTACCACGCAGTACACTCGCAGCTTTCCTCCCCTCACCCACCTCCTACACCCTTTCGTCCACTATTGCCACAGAGATCGGCGCGCCGACTGAATAGGCTCGGCGGCGGCGGCGCCAACAAAACCCGGCGTGGCGTAGCGGCGCCGGCGCGGCGCGCATGTCTAATACACCCATATAAAAAGATACACGAATTCGAACGAGAAGTTTTTGAGACTTAAGGGTTAACTTCTCGTCTGAGAGGTGACAACTTTAACAACTTTCATTACAACGCACATAATAATGGAAAATTACTTCGGCATTTAAAAATCGAGCTTGGAGGCGTGAGCAATCCGTTCCTGAGGTCCTGGGATCGATTCCCACTAGGAATAATGGCTTTTTTATTGTTTGAAAAAGAAGAGGCATTACCTTCATCAGAAAAGGGTGGTCACCTGTTGATAACACTTTCAGAAAATCTTTGTTATGTATAAGTGGACGGTAAAATGTTAATAAACAAATAAAAACGACAGGTATTATTGTGATTTTGATTACAACAGAGATCAACCAATAAAATTTAGAGTCTAATTTTTCCTACCGCACATAACGGAGTGTGCAATTTACAGCTGATTGTGTCTTATTGCGGCCAACGTCTTAAGAAACGCCAGTGAGTCCGGATTGCGTCATCGTGATGACATCATAAGCAAGTTTTCATGGCTATAGTGAAAGAGGAATAGGAAACACTCTATGCTCATATGAAACTAATAATTTCAACCCGTTTTCGATTTTTTTTTTTTTTTTTTTTTTTTTTTTTTTTACGGCGCATCTACTTCTAGGTCATTAGCGCCGACATCCAGGGTGCAGCGAGGAATTTTACCAGGTAGCCGTGGAATGATAAAATTCCTGCCGGAGGTTGGGAATCGAACCCACCATCTCCCGCTTATGAATCAAAGGCGCTAGCCATTAGACCACGGGAGAGCCTCTTTGTTCTTGTTTTCTCACTGTGTATGCTTTCATTATGAACAAATGTTCCATATCCTTATCTGGCATATTAAATGCATGTAATTAAATTCATGCATTAATATGGGAATGTTCTTCAAATAATTATTTAAATAATGTTAAAATGTAAATTTAAACATAATTTTTGTCTTAATTATAATATTACTCTAACAAGTAAGTATTTTGAAAATAATATAAATTATGATTAGATTTGTATTATTATTATTTTATTTTTTTTACGTTGTCTTACTGTGCAAATTATTATTAAATAATATTAAAGTAAAATTTATCCTCAGCGGAAGCTGCAAATGCAGATACCTACATTAATTTATACTCATTGTTAAAATCAAAGCATAAAAATTAAATATATGGATTGATTATAATGATATAATAAATAAGAGAACCAAAAAACACATTCATACAAAATGCACAAACGACACTCACACATAATGACAGTTACCACCAAATAATCGGATAATTACAACCTTGAAGCTGTTTGCTCTAAAAATCAAAAAAAAAAAAAAAAAAAAAAAAAAATCAATTGTAATTTGTATTTGCTACATCCATATCTACCTACACTTTTGTTATACATTGTGAAAATTCTTTCTTTTACCGATGTCAAATTGATTGTAAATTATTCTGTATTATATTACTAGGTAGCCAAAGTTTCTGAGCTGAATTCATTAAGATTACTGGAACAATTATTATCAGCCAAAATGTTTTATTTTGCCTTTCATATGTTCCTTCATCAGGTAACATAATAACAACAAAATAGAACATGTAATAATATTATGAAACTTAAACATTAGTAAATTTAAGGGTGACAGCATATAATTAGGAATAAAGGTTTTTTTGGGAAGAAGAATTTTTTTCACCGTCTGGAATTAACACACTACCGGAAAAAATATATGTATATATATATATATATATATATATATATATATATATATACATACATATACATATATATGTTTATATTATGTTTTTAATATACAAATTTTCATAACAGCTCAAAGGAAGAATGTCTTATGAAAGTGAAACAGAAAACATCTTAAACATCCAAGCTGTTTAGTGGGAGGTGTAAAAATGAATTTAGCACTTAAGAACTAAGTTGCATTGACATCTAAGTGCTAACTTACCTCGTCTAGAGCTTGGAGTATCTAGTAGTAATTCTCGTCTTGGTGTGAGAGGTACTAGTCACTCCTAGGCCAGTACTCCTCAACAGGTAGCCTATGATCTCATTGGCCGAAGGAGGCCACGCCCCTACAGTCTTCTTTCTTAGACACGCCTTCTTCTACCCCCTCCATACTACTTCTTCTAACTCTTTGGATTGGTGATAATTTCCGGTAGCATTTGTTGTTGTTTACGGTTTATATCTATCTGGTTAGAGCCGTAGGCTGTAATTGTTGCGATTATTAACTCGTAAATACTGTTTAAACGATAGTCATTGATAATGACCGGGCGTGAATATATGCCATATTTTTCGGTTTCAGAGATTCAAGGGCATCTTTTATGTTTCTTAAACGAAGAAAATTCGATTAAGAAGTCAAGGACACTTTAATTAACATGTAGGCAAATTTATAAAGAAATAGCACCAAAATGGTAGCTTAATTCATTTATTTTAGTTCGTTCATTTAATTTACTTCAATTGATACATTGCTCGAATAAAATATGGGGAGATTATTTAAGGGTTGTATTTTGAGATTTTAAGGATTGCATCAGTTCAAGACTTAACTCCGAAGGCCTTATGTCAATTTTGGTGTAAAAAATCAAAGATTGTATGCATTATAAAACATATTAAATACAAAAATATAAGCAAAACACGATTTCTTTAGAAAAGTCATATATTTAAAGGGCTGTAACTTCGCTCCAAATGGACCAATCGAGTTCGTTGAAAAAAATTTAGTATTTTTAAGCACTAAAAGGCAATATCCAGGAAATAGTCCTTTTTAGGAATTTTGTTTTTTAAAATTAAAACTGAAAAGGAATTGTTAGGTTTCGGCTAAGAAAAGATCTTTGGTCGTTTCCGTTCTTATCCCTAGTGTCATTCCGAAATCTTAGAATAGAAATTGTTAATGACTTTTCTTAATCTGTCCTGTAAATCAATCAATCAATATTTATTTGAACCAATACATAACGTATTATTTACAAATGGTTAAGGGAGAACATACATTAACAAAATAAATTATAAACTAAAATAAATAAAAAAAAAAACTCCAGAACAGGAAACCGAATGATCCGAATGATATCTCTAACAAAAATCGCATAAGAATCGTATTTGTAGAAAATTATTCACGCTTTTATTTAAATTCCCTAGCAGAATATACGCAAAATCCCAAGACAAATCTAGTTATTTTCCACATTTCCCGACAACTTTCATAGAGATGGTATTGAAAATGGTGTCATTAGATTCCTCCCTTCAAATTACTTATAAAACGTGTACTTGAAAGCCTAGTAAAAAGTAAAAAGCATGTTCTAGTGGATGGATTCTGCTGGTTAACTTTATTATGGTACTTTATTACCAAATGGCATTGAAATCGGTTCATTTTTGAAGCAGATAGGGAGCGAATATATGTGTGTATATATATATATATATATATATATATATATATATATATATATATACACATACATACAAGCGTATTCGCCTATTCGTTATCTACAAGTCATGAGGTCAACCTCTTAACTGGGTTTCCTACGTATGGAGGGAGGGAGGAAACGTGGTAAAACTATAATTAGACGCCTTTAAACGGAAAGAAATGAAGTGCCATCGGTACATTCTTTAGAGAATTGGGTTTATTGTGGGTCTAAAATTCCTTTATTATCTGAAGTATTTCATTATTGTTTAAATTAAAAGTTTTCCCTTTTCTCTCATTAAAATAAACTGTTGTTATGGCAATGGGTTGTATTTTCATAGTTATTGATAAAAATGGTGCTTGGTTCCTTTCTGATTAAAAGACTGTTCTGTTGTGAATTTGTGTTAAAAGATCCAAGTCCATGCTGTGCTTAGTTTTATGACCTCTTGTTATGCTTACTCGTTCTATTAGTAAGAATAATAGTCAAAATAATAACTAACGTTTTAATTAGCACTTTCCTCCGAAGGAAAGTAGCTATTGAGGTGGCACTCATGACGGAATTGTTTAAAAATTTCTTCGAATCTTTATCGATCCTACCTAGTAGATACCGAAAATGACCCCAGTTAAAATTATATATATATATATATATATATATATATATATATATATATATATATATATATATAGTTATATATGTATCCGTTAACACGATACTATCCACAGTTTTTGTTTTTTCGCCACGAAACTTGGTATGTAGTATTCCCCATTCAAACAATTGAACGAGTTCGTTAACCAACAAAATCGGTCCATCCGGAGGGGGGGGGGGGGGGGGGGGTTTAATCCGGAGCCAAAGTAGTTATTTGCCAATACCAGCCATCATGTTTGTTATATTTCAACGATATTCGGTATTCGTTGTGGTCAACTGAAGAGAAAAATGTGTTATAAAAATAAAATAAATCGGTTGAATAGAAGGGGGGGTTTACTCCGGACAGAAATTATAATTTCCGTATACCGGTCGTAATTTCTGTTGTATTGTTACAAAACTCTCTATACGTCCTGGCTATATAATAAAAAAAGAAGTTTTGTGAAAATGAACTAAATCGGTCTATCGGAAGAGGGGGGGGGGGGTTACTATGTACTATGTTTGAATTAAATTCTTCCGCCAAAGGTAGGTTCACGAAACTCAATAGATGAAAATGTGAAGCTTTGTGTATGCATTACGTAGTGTAGTACCCCGCATACACAAAACTCTGGAAGGAAATTAATTAGAAAATTAATAATTAAAACAGCTGCTCATAAAAAATGCAAGAGAGTAGAACAATTTATGTTTTTATTTTATTTATCTGTATAGATTATTTTTAGCAAAGTATTCAGGAATGCACTCGACACTACCCAATTCTGAGGAAAGTGCTTGGTTACGCAGCTCCTGCGTGACGGGCTTTTAGGTTTTATTATGTATTATTTTTATTTATTTATTGGATTTAAGGGTTTATTCAACCGCGGGAGGTCATGGGCACTCATTTAAATTTATTTAACATTGAAATGCGTATTTTAGTAAAAGAAAGAAAGGAAGAAAATGTGAAACAGTGTTCTAGTGTTTCCAAGAGCGAACGTGGAGATTGTGTGGAGTAATTTCCGCCTAGGATACTGTCAGCTTCCTGTTGTGGCGCCTTAAACTTCCTTCTTTGTATGGAGTAATTTCCGCTTAGGATACTGTCAGCTTCTTGTTGTGGTTGCCTTAAACTTCCTTCTTTGTGTGGAGTAATTTCCGCCTAGGATACTGTCAGCTTCTTGTTGTGGTTGCCTTAAACTTCCTTCTTTGTGTGGAGTAATTTCCGCCTAGGATACTGTCAGCTTCCTGTTGTGGTTGCCTTAAACATCATTCTTTGTATGGAGTAATTTCCGCCTAGGATACTGTCAGCTTCCTGTTGTGGCGCCTTAAACTTCCTTCTTTGTATGGAGTAATTTCCGCCTGGGATACTGTCAGCTTCCTGTTGTGGTTGCCTTAAACATCATTCTTTGTATGGAGTAATTTCCGCCTAGGATACTGTCAGCTTCCTGTTGTGGCGCCTTAAACTTCCTTCTTTGTATGGAGTAATTTCCGCCTAGGATACTGTCAGCTTCCTGTTGTGGCGCCTTAAACTTCCTTCTTTGTATGGAGTAATTTCCGCCTGGGATACTGTCAGCTTCCTGTTGTGGTTGCCTTAAACATCATTATTTGTATGGAGTAATTTCCGCCTAGGATACTGTCAGCTTCCTGTTGTGGCGCCTTAAACTTCCTTCTTTGTATGGAGTAATTTCCGCCTAGGATACTGTCAGCTTCCTGTTGTGGTTGCCTTAAACATCATTCTTTGTATGGAGTAATTTCCGCCTAGGATACTGTCAGCTTCCTGTTGTGGCGCCTTAAACTTCCTTCTTTGTATGGAGTAATTTCCGCCTAGGATACTGTCAGCTTCCTGTTGTGGCGCCTTAAACTTCCTTCTTTGTATGGAGTAATTTCCGCCTAGGATACTGTCAGCTTCCTGTTGTGGCGCCTTAAACTTCCTTCTTTGTATGGAGTAATTTCCGCCTAGGATACTGTCAGCTTCCTGTTGTGGCGCCTTAAACTTCCTTCTTTGTATGGAGTAATTTCCACCTAGGATACTGTCAGCTTCCTGTTGTGGTTGCCTTAAACATCATTCTTTGTATGGAGTAATTTCCGCCTAGGATACTGTCAGCTTCCTGTTGTGGCGCCTTAAACTTCCTTCTTTGTATGGAGTAATTTCCGCCTGGGATACTGTCAGCTTCCGGTTGTGGTTGCCTTAAACATCATTCTTTGTATGGAGTAATTTCCGCCTAGGATACTGTCAGCTTCCTGTTGTGGCGCCTTAAACTTCCTTCTTTGTATGGAGTAATTTCCGCCTAGGATACTGTCAGCTTCCTGTTGTGGTTGCCTTAAACATCATTCTTTGTATGGAGTAATTTCCGCCTAGGATACTGTCAGCTTCCTGTTGTGGCGCCTTAAACTTCCTTCTTTGTATGGAGTAATTTCCGCCTAGGATACTGTCAGCTTCCTGTTGTGGCGCCTTAAACTTCCTTCTTTGTATGGAGTAATTTCCGCCTAGGATACTGTCAGCTTCCTGTTGTGGCGCCTTAAACTTCCTTCTTTGTATGGAGTAATTTCCGCCTAGGATACTGTCAGCTTCTTGTTGTGGTTGCCTTAAACTTCCTTCTTTGTGTGGAGTAATTTCCGCCTAGGATACTGTCAGCTTCCTGTTGTGGTTGCCTTAAACATCATTCTTTGTATGGAGTAATTTCCGCCTAGGATACTGTCAGCTTCCTGTTGTGGCTCCTTAAACTTCCTTCTTTGTATGGAGTAATTTCCGCCTGGGATACTGTCAGCTTCCTGTTGTGGTTGCCTTAAACATCATTCTTTGTATGGAGTAATTTCCGCCTAGGATACTGTCAGCTTCCTGTTGTGGCGCCTTAAACTTCCTTCTTTGTATGGAGTAATTTCCGCCTAGGATACTGTCAGCTTCCTGTTGTGGCGCCTTAAACTTCCTTCTTTGTATGGAGTAATTTCCGCCTAGGATACTGTCAGCTTCCTGTTGTGGCGCCTTAAACTTCCTTCTTTGTATGGAGTAATTTCCACCTAGGATACTGTCAGCTTCCTGTTGTGGTTGCCTTAAACATCATTCTTTGTATGGAGTAATTTCCGCCTAGGATACTGTCAGCTTCCTGTTGTGGCGCCTTAAACTTCCTTCTTTGTATGGAGTAATTTCCGCCTGGGATACTGTCAGCTTCCTGTTGTGGTTGCCTTAAACATCATTCTTTGTATGGAGTAATTTCCGCCTAGGATACTGTCAGCTTCCTGTTGTGGCGCCTTAAACTTCCTTCTTTGTATGGAGTAATTTCCGCCTAGGATACTGTCAGCTTCCTGTTGTGGCGCCTTAAACTTCCTTCTTTGTATGGAGTAATTTCCGCCTAGGATACTGTCAGCTTCCTGTTGTGGCGCCTTAAACTTCCTTCTTTGTATGGAGTAATTTCCGCCTAGGATACTGTCAGCTTCCTGTTGTGGCGCCTTAAACTTCCTTCTTTGTATGGAGTAATTTCCACCTAGGATACTGTCAGCTTCCTGTTGTGGTTGCCTTAAACATCATTCTTTGTATGGAGTAATTTCCGCCTAGGATACTGTCAGCTTCCTGTTGTGGCGCCTTAAACTTCCTTCTTTGTATGGAGTAATTTCCGCCTGGGATACTGTCAGCTTCCGGTTGTGGTTGCCTTAAACATCATTCTTTGTATGGAGTAATTTCCGCCTAGGATACTGTCAGCTTCCTGTTGTGGCGCCTTAAACTTCCTTCTTTGTATGGAGTAATTTCCGCCTAGGATACTGTCAGCTTCCTGTTGTGGCGCCTTAAACTTCCTTCTTTGTATGGAGTAATTTCCGCCTGGGATACTGTCAGCTTCCGGTTGTGGTTGCCTTAAACATCATTCTTTGTATGGAGTAATTTCCGCCTAGGATACTGTCAGCTTCCTGTTGTGGCGCCTTAAACTTCCTTCTTTGTATGGAGTAATTTCCACCTAGGATACTGTCAGCTTCCTGTTGTGGTTGCCTTAAACATCATTCTTTGTATGGAGTAATTTCCGCCTAGGATACTGTCAGCTTCCTGTTGTGGCGCCTTAAACTTCCTTCTTTGTATGGAGTAATTTCCGCCTGGGATACTGTCAGCTTCCGGTTGTGGTTGCCTTAAACATCATTCTTTGTATGGAGTAATTTCCGCCTAGGATACTGTCAGCTTCCTGTTGTGGCGCCTTAAACTTCCTTCTTTGTATGGAGTAATTTCCGCCTAGGATACTGTCAGCTTCCTGTTGTGGTTGCCTTAAACATCATTCTTTGTATGGAGTAATTTCCGCCTAGGATACTGTCAGCTTCCTGTTGTGGCGCCTTAAACTTCCTTCTTTGTATGGAGTAATTTCCGCCTAGGATACTGTCAGCTTCCTGTTGTGGTTGCCTTAAACATCATTCTTTGTATGGAGTAATTTCCGCCTAGGATACTGTCAGCTTCCTGTTGTGGCGCCTTAAACTTCCTTCTTTGTATGGAGTAATTTCCGCCTAGGATACTGTCTGCTTCCTGTTGTGGCGCCTTAAACTTCCTTCTTTGTATGGAGTAATTTCCGCCTAGGATACTGTCTGCTTCCTGTTGTGGCGCCTTAAACTTCCTTCTTTGTATGGAGTAATTTCCGCCTAGGATACTGTCAGCTTCCTGTTGTGGCGCCTTAAACTTCCTTCTTTGTATGGAGTAATTTCCGCCTAGGATACTGTCAGCTTCCTGTTGTGGCGCCTTAAACTTCCTTCTTTGTATGGAGTAATTTCCACCTAGGATACTGTCAGCTTCCTGTTGTGGCGCCTTAAACTTCCTTCTTTGTGTGGAGTAATTTCCGCCTAGGATACTGTCAGCTTCCTGTTGTGGTTGCCTTAAACATCATTCTTTGTATGGAGTAATTTCCGCCTAGGATACTGTCAGCTTCCTGTTGTGGCGCCTTAAACTTCCTTCTTTGTATGGAGTAATTTCCGCCTGGGATACTGTCAGCTTCCGGTTGTGGTTGCCTTAAACATCATTCTTTGTATGGAGTAATTTCCGCCTAGGATACTGTCAGCTTCCTGTTGTGGCGCCTTAAACTTCCTTCTTTGTATGGAGTAATTTCCGCCTAGGATACTGTCAGCTTCCTGTTGTGGTTGCCTTAAACATCATTCTTTGTATGGAGTAATTTCCGCCTAGGATACTGTCAGCTTCCTGTTGTGGCGCCTTAAACTTCCTTCTTTGTATGGAGTAATTTCCGCCTAGGATACTGTCAGCTTCCTGTTGTGGCGCCTTAAACTTCCTTCTTTGTATGGAGTAATTTCCGCCTAGGATACTGTCAGCTTCCTGTTGTGGCGCCTTAAACTTCCTTCTTTGTATGGAGTAATTTCCGCCTGGGATACTGTCAGCTTCCTGTTGTGGTTGCCTTAAACATCATTCTTTGTATGGAGTAATTTCCGCCTAGGATACTGTCAGCTTCCTGTTGTGGCGCCTTAAACTTCCTTCTTTGTATGGAGTAATTTCCGCCTAGGATACTGTCAGCTTCCTGTTGTGGTTGCCTTAAACATCATTCTTTGTATGGAGTAATTTCCGCCTAGGATACTGTCAGCTTCCTGTTGTGGCGCCTTAAACTTCCTTCTTTGTATGGAGTAATTTCCGCCTAGGATACTGTCTGCTTCCTGTTGTGGCGCCTTAAACTTCCTTCTTTGTATGGAGTAATTTCCGCCTAGGATACTGTCTGCTTCCTGTTGTGGCGCCTTAAACTTCCTTCTTTGTATGGAGTAATTTCCGCCTAGGATACTGTCAGCTTCCTGTTGTGGCGCCTTAAACTTCCTTCTTTGTATGGAGTAATTTCCGCCTAGGATACTGTCAGCTTCCTGTTGTGGCGCCTTAAACTTCCTTCTTTGTATGGAGTAATTTCCACCTAGGATACTGTCAGCTTCCTGTTGTGGCGCCTTAAACTTCCTTCTTTGTGTGGAGTAATTTCCGCCTAGGATACTGTCAGCTTCCTGTTGTGGTTGCCTTAAACATCATTCTTTGTATGGAGTAATTTCCGCCTAGGATACTGTCAGCTTCCTGTTTTGGCGCCTTAAACTTCCTTCTTTGTGTGGAGTAATTTCCACCTAGGATACTGTCAGCTTCTTGTTGTGGTTGCCTTAAACATCATTCTTTGTATGGACTAATTTCCGCCTAGGATACTGTCAGCTTCCTGTTGTGGCGCCTTAAACTTCCTTCTTTGTGTGGAGTAATTTCCGCCTAGGATACTGTCAGCTTCCTGTTGTGGTTGCCTTAAACATCATTCTTTGTATGGAGTAATTTCCGCCTAGGATACTGTCAGCTTCCTGTTTTGGCGCCTTAAACTTCCTTCTTTGTGTGGAGTAATTTCCACCTAGGATACTGTCAGCTTCTTGTTGTGGTTGCCTTAAACATCATTCTTTGTATGGACTAATTTCCGCCTAGGATACTGTCAGCTTCCTGTTGTGGCGCCTTAAACTTCCTTCTTTGTGTGGAGTAATTTCCGCCTAGGATACTGTCAGCTTCTTGTTGTGGTTGCCTTAAACATCATTCTTTGATTTTATTTTATATTTTTCACGAATGATCAAAACATACTAATAACTTCTATTCATTTCTAATGGCACGAAGGATATAAACGGAACCGCGCTAAGATGACGAGTTCATGCGTGTCGCACTTTTGTTAAACGATGTTTTCAGCTAACCAAAGGGAAAGACGAACCATAGAGTTTGGTTGCTTTCTGTTTATTAGTGCTTGATAATTTAGTGTTATAAACTAAAAAAAAAACTGTCGCTTGGTTCCTTTCCGTTTATTACAGCATACTGCATACACCATTTCACTTTTTTTTTGGTATTTTTTTTTTGGTTAAATTTCATCATTATATTTTAATTAGTTTTTATTACTATCTACATTCTATAATTCTCTACAAGATAGCACAACTCAATATTAGATAACTCAATTTAGTTAAAAATGGCGCTTGGTTCCTTCGCGTTTAAAGGCGTCCAATTGTACGTTTCAGAATGAGTTTTGGAAGCCTACTTCCACAATAACTGCCAGGGATTGGAGAAAGACCAAAGGGACAAGCAAGATGGCCATGAAGAAATATTCTTTTGATTTCATATTTTAAAAAATAGTAAAATTCGAAGCATTTTCGATAAGTTCCTTTGGAATTCTCTTATCAAATTTAGAATTTCCAGGAAGTTTTTTTTTGGCCAAAAAACAAATAAAATTATTATTTGCAGCTATTTTTAAACCTAATGCTCTGTTTAAAGAAATATTATTTTCCCCCGGTATAGAAAAATGTATTTCTTACGTTATATACCTTAATTGGTTGAACTAGCTGTGGTATGAGAGGAACCTCGCGCTGGCCTGTCTTTGCTTGATCTAAGTTATTCTTTGCCACAATTTTGGATTTAGACTATTTACGGTTCCTTAAAAGGTACACACTAATGAACGTGAAAACTAATTCCCGGGATTGGTTCGATGCCATAAAAAAAAAGGTATTAGATGGATAACAAAACTTTACTTTAGAAAATTATTTAAGAAAACAAAACCCTTTAAAAGATCGAATTGCACCTAGAACTGGACGAAGGTCACCAGAGGAACGTGGGACTGCATAAGAAGTGCATTCTTGGAGATGACAACATTCTCCTCTCCTTAACGTACTCTTATAGGAAGTTGGCGTAAACCATTACTACTCATCTAATTAACATTGCGAAATTATTCTTTCTTAAATGTATTATACTGAATATATAAGAATTTGTTCAGTCAAATAACAATGTAATAAAACCAGTTACATATAATTTTGATGGTACAGGAATTAATGTAAAACATTCGTGAATTTTGTATAATTATCTTAAACATTGCAAAGAGATAGTCGATCGTTGAGATTGAGAAGGTGTAGATGATCGGGGCACGGTCATATCGTCGATACAACTGCAAAGTATCGAAAAAACGCATTTTTCATTTTCAATCTTTACTGATTGCTGTGAGACTGATGTACGGCAAACTCTCGAATCTAAGTTCACTCAGTGAAAGGGGAGGGTAACCTCTGTCGAAAGGTCGAATATGCCGACGATTTGACTGTCCAAAAGGAAAGTAATGAATAAAAGTGTTTTCAATCTGGAAAGTGGTGATTTTCACATTCGATACTTTGCATTTGTATCGACGATATGTTGAATAAAACTACATTTTATAATTAGAATGAGTTGTATCTCTACCAACGTATATTCTTAAACTTGGCAATGTTTTTTTTTTTTGTGCCGAAATTATCTTCAGAGAAAAACTAAACATTGCCAAGTTTAAGAATATACCTGGTTGAGGAAAGTGATATTTTAGTAACTGGATATAAGTATTTTTATTGTTGTTTTTAAAGCTCATAACCTATAGATACTTTTTTTTTCGAATCAGCGAGGCCCGGCCCGGGCCCCCACCGTCCTCAATGAGAGTGCGGAGGAGGCGAATATTGAGCACATTCTCTTAACGTTCATACTTTCTACAAAAGCCAGAGAAAGGTCTACGATACCTTTGGAGGACCCCAGGAGAACCACTGATTCCCTGGGGGAAGGCCCCAACTCAACTTTTCTGTGTTTTCTGATTTTTTCCTTTACTTTCAGGTGCCCGTTACCGAGACGATTCATTCTATATCCCACATGACGGGTTTCGGAAGTAATGATGGGTTCTCGAAGGAAAGATGGATTTCCGAAGGAACAACAATTACAAAACGGGCACCCCACGCCCTTGGAGCAGAGTTAACCACAACGTAAGCACACATTTTTCAATTTTTGCCTTTAATAAAACTCTATTGTCTATAATCCTGCACAATTTGAAGTCTGTAGCTTACTGGAAGTGCCTAATAATTTTGATGAGTGAGTGAGCCCTATAAATTCCGATTTTCTATCGCCTATATCTCAGTAACGCTTCAATGTTGAATTATAAACCTTACCAGTTTCACTCACATCTATTAGTATAATATCTGTGTAAAATTTCATTAGTTTGTCTTTAACTGGTTCAATGTTATGAGAGGGTAAAAATCGCCTGTAATACTTCGTGTAATATACACACACAGTTTGCGCAAGCCGAAACTGGGCCTAGATTAATCTACCTTTAATTGAAGCTCTAGCTATAACACACATTTATCAAATGTATCATTCATCCTCGTCTATGTATAATGTTTTAACTTTCATTTCATCTCTATATAAATTAGTATTAACTCTATCCTTCTTGTTTTACAGTCCTGATGAAGACTTGAATTTCTAGCCGAAACGTCACCAAAAATAAAAATCTTTCTTATAAAAAATGTAGTTTTATTAAGATAGCACACGACCGAACCCTGTGACCGAGCGACCTCCTCTCGATATATCTTGAAAACGGTTACGCAATATTGTAAAGAGGGATGTCATCATAATTACTTCAAAACAGATTGCGGCATAGATT
>OX328126.1:59942998-60122998 GCA_946811695.1 Gonocerus acuteangulatus | reverse complement strand
ATTAGTATAGTAGTAAAATAAGCTAAGAAACTGTGAAAGGTATTGGTAATATTAAGTTTGGAGTGGCTGTGGTAAACAAGATGGCTGTGGCTAATCATGATGACGTAGTTTGCTTTGAATTCTGTTGTCTATATAACCTTTCTCATAGCCTCCAACTGAAGTTATCGTTATTTCTTATTTTATAGAAAGATTTAACCCACGACAGAATGGAATTTTATTCGCCATGAAGCACATATTGACAGTTGATTATAACAGTAAGACGAATTTGCTAGTAAAACAAGATACTTAAAATGACAACGAATTTTTGGTTGTTAAGAAGAGCCTTCTCAGCAGTAGTCAAAGAGTAAGTACGTTTTCAGTACATAATTGTATTGACTTATTCAGATTAAGAATTATCCACTTCTGTGTAAGTTGGCTACTGTCAGTTTCCTGTGATTTGTGATGCTAATTTATTCCATTTCTTCGAGATGTACGTAACCGCGCTAAGATGACGCAGTTCCTGCGAGTCGGACTTTTTGTTCATTAACATTAAATTTTCTGAAATACTGCTATGAATTTAAGGCGCGAATTCGTTGCCTGAGTTTTGACTTCGATTACTAATAGTGGTGTCAGCTTTTCTTTCAAACAAATTGGCTATAAGGAAAGTAAAAGAGTTTCGTTTTCCGTAAAAGTGAGGACAGAACTAGTCGCAAAAATATTGTAATTAAAAAAGATACATCAGGATTAAAATAAATTATTTTTGAGTATACAAATTGAATACGCCTTGTTTAAATTATATTAAAACTCTTATTTATAAAATTATAAAAAACTCGCCCCAAGGGTTCAAGCAACGAAATATATTGTAAAATGTAATTATTTTCCAGAAATCTTTATTTTGTTTAGTTGAACCAAGATCCTCCACCAGTTTTCCGCTCGGTTGATTTATATTTTCCAAGTTGTTTTGTGTTCCTCCATGTACGAACCACTTTTTTTCTCGGCTTGAAAGCGTTTTTGTGTGAATCATTCTTGCTCGAAGTGTCATTTGTGGAGACTGAGTCTACTAAAACGTAACGCAATGACCCACTGCTCTTTGTGCATTGAGTTACACTAAGACTGTGGGTAACAAATCTGTGTGATATGTTTTTTTGCAAGTTGTGGTTTTCACTACAGGGTAACCTCATCACAACAGGACTGCTCGACCAATAAAACCACAGGAGTGAAACGGAATGATAATAATAACAAAAAATGTTTCGTGCCGTTGAAATACTTATGTATGCATGTAGAAGGAGGTTTCCATCAGGCGCAGGGATTAAGAGGCGGGACATGACAGGTAATATTCAAGGGGTTGAAATAGGGGAAGAAGATTTTATTCCATGGAGAGAAGTATATCTGCTAACACCTTGTCTTAATTTCAATTTTCAAAAATCTTCAAAAGAAATCTAAATAGCTATGATAAGCAATATATTATTGTTGACTTAGCCATTAACACCTCCCAGGAAATAGCTCATTTCAAATTAACTTATTGAAATTGATAACTCTGCACTCAAGGTATATTAGCATTTAATCATGACATTTTACTTAATTATAACTAGAGAAATACTCCAAATGAACTCCTTTTTCGCGAAAACAAAAATTTTATATTTAAATCAATAAATATTTAAAACTACTTAAAGTTACTGAGAGGAGTTGCCCCCCATAAGTGTTTAAAATATTAACTTATTTTTCCTACGTTTGGTACCTTTTCAGATTCATCATCAGGCTTCTGAACAGTTCGAAACGTCGCAATTATAAGTTAATGTTTTGATAATTTTGGGGAGCAACTCCTTCCAGTTACTTCAAGAATCCATTACTCCTTCCCTATCCAACCCTTCAACTTACATTTAAGTTACATTCAGTTTAGTGAACTAATAGAAAAGAGGATTTTTCTATTAGTCACACCGTATTTTATGCACGTAATGCCATGAATACAAAAACGATAATCTTATTAATTTATATAAATTAGTTAGATAACGCATTCTAATTTTTTTAAATTTAATTCTGAATAAAATTTTTTTAAGAACTTGATATGAACGTCTTCGAATTTCATGCTGGTTTTCTCACAACAACTAGGTTTTCTCATATTTTATAGAGACTTATAAAATATGATTGAAAAATTGTTTTGTCACTTTATCCTATATAAAACCTGAAGAACTAACCACAAAAACTCCAGATATTGGCTACTTAACGTCTGGGTATTTTATAAGTAATTAATTAATTTAAGTTATATCGATAAATTCATTTTATCAATATAATTTTATGAACAACAATACAAATTAGAGAAAAAAAAAGAAGATATATGCAGAAAGATAAATATACAAAATGAGGATGTAAACCCTGAACTGATATGCTCTTGATGGAGTGATAAAATATGAAGGCCAAGAAAGTATAAACAAGGCTCGTTGATGTCTAGCGGAACGATTACTGCTTTTAAAAAGGTTGACAGGTTTTGAGGGTTGAGGAAAGGTAGTTGTTTGATTTACGACCCAACAGGTTATAAAACATCGCTCCAGGTGCATCCCCCTGCAGAATCCCTGCAATTACCTCTAGTCTCCGACGATTTTCGCGCAGACATTTCAAATCGACTACACTCTTTGGTATATTCACTGAACAAAGAGTTTAATATCAAGAGGCTCTGTCTATAAACATATAGTTTTATTTTTGTATACTGTTGTCACGTTTTTCTTTTAATTTTTACACCTATAAAAACCACGATCGGTGAGTCTATACATTTTTGAATGAAAAATATTATACTGGTACATATGATTCTTTAGAAGATTTATTTTCAAGATAGACTGGAAAAACTAGATTTTTTTCGGACAATTAAAACATTTCAGACTGACTGTAATATTTCACAAGAAAGAACTCAAACGAATCAAGGTGCTGTCTGGTATATTTTGTTAAATGTATTAAAAAAGGATGAGTAAAGATTGAAAGCGGAGCGTGAGTATTCGAAAAATTAATAATTTTTCTACAAATAGAATAAAGCGTACATTTCGATAGGGTCACCTCTGCCAGGTAAAGTGCTTGGGAAATTTTAGCTTTATTGCGTTGAAGGCGTGGATGATTTAAAGCAAGTAATCAATTCCACGAAGGATCAGCTCTACACGGAAACACGCCAACAAGACGCGATCCGGAGATTTGGACGTTTTACCAAGAATATTTTTGTTTATTTTCAGGAAATATTATTATTATTTGTGGGTTCCACTTCATTGGCGATCAACACAAAGACCTTGTTTGTTCACAACTTACTTCAGAGTTATCCTCTGAACAACTTATTCTACAAAATCTGCATAGCTAATGTAGTTGAGCATAAAATTGTGACTGTGGAAGGCTTTGTGTGAATTGTTTACCTATAAAGTATAAGTATGATATTTGTTTTTAAGCCAACACTGCGTATCGTCATAAAATAAGATTATAAAGTCGTCTGTTCTTGAGGTTGGTCAGTATGGTGTTTATGGAATGGCTATCATTGCCTTAAAGTTCCTGCATATCATTTGTGATGTTAAAATTGCATCGCCTCCGTGTTACATATACTGCATATAGCTTTATCTTGTCATGTTAGGATAGGTTTATCGTAAAGTTTCAGGAAATCAAAGTTATTGTATATTAATAAACTGGGAAATAGAATTTAAAATGGCATGCGATGACAGTTTTAATGTCAATGAAAAACAAACAACTTTAAAAAAAATAATAATTACATGAAAGTGAAGTAAATGTTTTATTAAAGTTTGAATTGCTTATATATTTCTTTTGAAATAAAGAGTTAAAACACTACAACTTCACAAAATAGATTGTTTAGTAACTTTGTTAAGCTTTTGTGTTTGAATGCTGAAAACAACCCTCCATTACGTAAGCAGGCAAAGGACCTGTTGCTTTCTTTTTCGAAAAGGGTTTTCATCTTCGATTGTGTGATTCTATATTTATTCCTTCCTCTGCTTTTATACTTCTTGCTTTATTTAAAGCCCATTGAAGCCGATGAGTTTTCGCCATTTTAAAATCATGTTTGGACATAAATAGAATTCTAATTAATAATAGAAATGTATGTTTTTTGGCGTTTTAACATACTGAAGCTTTTTTAATTTTAAAGGGGAATTATATTTGTCCATTAAATCGGAACCCCTTGGTTACCAAAGTTACGCAACATCGGGCGTGATCAGTACATGGATGGGTGACCGTCTGGGAAAAGGACTTATAAGAGAGTGGCAACATTTAGATTGCGTGGCGATAATAGACCAGCAATTGAAACGCAGTAACAAATAAAAATAAAATTTGACCTTTAATTTGAAATTCATAACATAACATAGATTTCTGGCGTGTTATCTAGAGCTGCCAACCTTTTTATATTGAAGAGCGCTGATGTCCTTTATGTTATGAAAAGACAAGTTACTTCTAGTGCAAAGCAAACTTTCAACCCTAACCATAACCAATATTAACAATAGTAATTTTGTGTGTTGTTAAGGCCACAGTAGTCGGTAAACCTTAAGAGAGAGAGAGAGAGAGATAAAAAAAAGAGTAATTTTGTGGAAACATAAGCAAAATGAAAATTATTATTGAAAATATATATAACCTGCTCCTTATAATTTTAATACATAAAAGAATCACAGGAACAAATAAATAAAAACAAATAAAGTATTACCGGCATTATAAAGATAGATTATTTAGCAGTATTTTGTAAATATTCACGCATAAATTGTTCTAGTTGTTACGTCAAATGCCTATTAGGGTAACAGTAATTACAGCATTATGAAAACCTTAATATAAGTCCATATTTTTGCTTCAACGTTAAAAACAAAAACTCTGACGCAAGGACAAGAAAGATTGGGAATTTGAAGATCTGGGTGCGAGATCTCTGAATGGTTTTAAACTTTTTCAAAAGTTTAAACGAAAAATAAATAATCTTATTCTGAATAGCTTATTTTGAAAAGGAAGTAAATCAAATGACGACAAAACTATAATAATTTGACAATGCTTGTATTAGTAAATGTTACAATAATGAGGGAGATAGTTAATTTAATATGTTGTCAATTCGTCAAATTGAATTTATACTAGCAGCACATTTCTTGAACATGGATAAAAATTAAATGTTAACATTATAAATAAATAAAGAAGAGGTTCCTTCTTCGAAACACCAAAATAATTCAAATCCACAAATAGTAGGACGCAAGTCATGAAAATTAATCGAAAAACATAAATCTTACCCATCAATGGTTTGAATATTTTTATGAATTTATATAGGAAATGTTTTTCCGATAAATCAAGGTATCATTTTCTTTTAGGAAGTCATTAACAACTAGAAAAAGAATGAGTACGAGTTTTTTAACGAGTTTTGATTATAAAAAAATTAAATAACGCACTATTCTTCATAAAATATCGCGCTAAAATGAGACCTTGGGTGAAAACAAATGAGTCTTGAAGACAAGACCTTGCTTGTCTTAAGACGATTGTTGTTTTTATTTTTTGTATTTTCGTTTGAGGGTTTATTGCCAAGGTGAAACTCAAGATAGACTGCGACTTCCTATGTTTCAACGTCAGTAATTCTGTCCCTTTCCTCTCTGGGGTTTCCTTGGATCTCGACAATTCAATAGACAGGCTTGTCATATGTTACACGAACAGACGGCGCAAAGTGCTTCCATGTAAACAATTCTCTGCGCAATGTAAATATTGAAGCTTAGTAAATGAAAGCTGTTTCGTTTAGTACAAAGAGGTGATTTCTATTTCCTGTTATCGGTTTTCTAAAGGTGAACCTGGACGGTTTCCAAAAGGACGCCAGGTTCGCCAGGGAGTAACAAGAGCCTGGTAATGACACTGAAGGACTTGTTTAGAACAGTCTCTGCTAAATCCGATGTTTCGACCTTAGTAATGTCACACTAAGACATAGCCCGTAGTTATACGTAAGCCAAAGGCAGTTAGTTTACAAGAATACTCTTCAGCAGGGCACTGTGAGTCCGAGGGCTCCGAAATACTTTAGGCTCTTTTGGTCCAATACATATACTGCTCCATTGAATGGCCTGGAATAATATATTGGGTTTATTCTTAAATAATCAGCAGCAGCTCGTCACCTTCAAAAGCGTTTTTTAGCCTTTGGGGAAGGAAAAACGTGCAAAAAAAAATGGAACAATTATGACTAGGAATTGTTTTTCTCCCTTTCTAATAGACTTGTTAAAAAAGATCGTTGCGTTTTCCCCTTTCCTTAATTAACCCTCCGGTAGCGGCGCGCACCTGAGAGGTGCATAATTTTTTTACTTTTTGGATCACGGTTGGCAGCCATGTTTTGGCGGGTTCTCCGCTTTAGTATCTTCCGGATTTCCGTTTTTCCACCAGCCAGTCACATCGACGCCTTTTTCACGCTCATCATTGTCAGTGGCTGGCCTCGTCACCTCTCAGGTGCCGCGCCACAACTCACGTAAGTTTTACAGATATGAGATATTTACACTTTTCATTCTCTATCTTACTATGCTATCATCTATGAGTATGTGAGTGAGTTTATTCGATAGTAGAATAAATGACAGGAGTAAAAATTGGTCTTCAACTGCTAGGTACAGCGCCACTATTCCTATGATTTCCTATCCTTTTTTACATGAATATCATGTAGGATAAGATTTAACATGGCCTCGTATATACATTTTTGCAATATTTATTCATGTGTTTTATGTACATATCTTATATTTTATTGACATATTTCATATTTTATATTGATATTTCATATATTTAGACATGTTTCATGTCTATAGGATAACCTGATATATAACAAATGTTTTATATTTTAATATAAAGTGTATTATGATTCCACTATCAGTACCTAGTAATAGTGCAGTCATGAAACATGATCCTTTTTTTTTAAAGAGAATCAGAAATTTGGCACTTATACCATTAACAGCAGAGCTTTTTTTAAGTATGACTGGGATGAGACGTAAAAAACTCCTGTACATAGATGGATTATTCAATGTCATATTTTATTTCATATCGAACATGACATGATTTTATTTAATCGAAAACGATGGTTTCTTATGTCCCCCGAAAAAACAAAAGTGTTATTTTGTTATCAAGTCTGCAGTTGTCTACTATTTCTCTCAAATAGCAATGTAATGACGTTGCTGAGGCACATTTTCCGCGCGAAATAGTGTTTGCACCTGTGAGGTGTAGCGCCATTATGGATGTCCCAAAAAGGGGCGCCACTACTGGAAGGTTAAAAGAGACCAAAGATAGATGCTATAGCTGTTATGGTGCGAGCAGAATTACATATGTTCACGATTAATATTTTCCACAATAAAGAACGACACGATTCCTCAACATGGCGATCCTATCGAAAAGTTAACGTTTCTGAAAATCTACATTCAGTCTTGAAATAACCTATAACTATAAAAGTCCGACTCGCAGGAACTGCGTCATCTTAGCGCGGTTCCGTATGTCTCGAAGAAGTGGAGTAAATTAGGCATCACAAATAACAGGAAACTGACAGTAGCCAACTTACACAGAATCGGATAATTCTTAATCCTCATTCTTGAAGAAGGCTGAATAAGTCAATACAATTATGTACTAAAAACGTACTCACTCTACGAATACTGCTCAGCAGGCTCTATTCCAAACAACCGAAAATTTAAGTTCCTTGTTTTACTAGCAAATTCGTTTCACTGTAATAATCAACTGTATATATGTGCTTCATGGCAAATAAAAGTTAATTCTCTCTATAAAATCTTTAAATAAAATAAGAGGTAATAAGGGTTAAATCTTTCTATAAAATAAGAAATAATGATAACTTCAGTTGTAGCAGGAGAAAGGTTATATAGATAGGAGAATTCAAAACAAACCTATGCATACGCCATCATGGTTAGTCACAGCCATCTTGATTTCCTGAGCTATTCCAAACGTACATATTACCTATAACTTTCACCGTTTCTTAGCTTATTTTAATACAATACTGATTTCACTGATAAATGAAATTTAAAACAAAAAACAACCAATTAAAAAGTGAGATAAACAAATAGAAAAACCCTTTCAAAACAACAAATAAACACTTTTTAAGTTTTAAGCGCTTATATCTCTGATTGACGTTGTCCCATCGAATAATGCTTCAGAACCTTTTTTGTAGAGAATTTAGTAAGCATTCGAATGGTTGCCTTCCACTTACCACGATTTCCCAACCGTTATCGAGATATTTACGAAAAATGTACGAAGATCCAAAAACTTTTCATGTCTATTAATAAAATATTTTTTTTCGCACACTTCCTTAACTCCAAATATAACCAAAATTTAAACATCTCAGTTGGGATTAATTTCCAAGATGTAGAAAAAATTTCAATTGAATCCCACAATAAAATAATGACATGCGAAAATATTGATTCCACTTTTCTCAAAAACGGTTACAGATATCGCCTTAAAAATGGTTTCATTCGTTTTCCTATGTTAAGAAACCTATAAAAGAAGTATCTGCAAGCATATGAACTCAAAAACTGTAAGCGTTACGCTTTTTTTGCGCGAATTTCGCCCCAAACGCCATCTTCCTTTGGGCGGATTCTGCTGGCTAACGAACTTGATCTTTCAAATTAGAAGACAGATTTTTGTACCAAATTTCATCAAAATCGGACCATTTTTGAGCCGTCAGGATATATATATATATATATATATATATATATATATATATATATATATATATATATATATATATATATATATACACAAATTTGAACCACCTATATTTTCGTGATCTATGGGGTCTGAAACGAGAAAGTTTCTGGTCGCCACGTCCGGATTGCGCCGTGAGGTCAACCTCATAAGCGGGTTCTCCCTATGGAGATAGGGAGGACCGCGCTAAAATATCTATGGTCATATTTTGAGCCCAGAAATGGAACAATAATCCCTAATAATGATTTAGTATGCAAGATTTAGGTTTTCTTATGAACGTCACTGAAACGAAAGGAAAATACATCAAACAAAAGTAGTTTATAGTATAGAACATGTAAATGAGCTGAATGTTTTCTGTTTAAAAGTGATGAAATATTAAATTCTTATTTCAAGAGAAGAATGGAGCCAATATATAGTCAACATTGACTTGAGAAACAGAAACTAATTTGACAGAATATGACGCCTTCACAATAATGAGTAATTATTCATAGTTTATATTTGAAATTAATTAATACCATTGAGGTTTATACATTCATATACTATTCTAATGAACTTATGAACACATGACTAAATATAAACATAAACAGCACAGATTCACTTCTGAATTTATGACCACTTGATTTTTTGTTATTGTTTTTATAAATAACGTTTAAATTGTTTTATCGCCTTGTAGCGGTCAACAATAAATAAATCAAATAAATTAAGAGAATTTTCTTAAGTGACGAAATTAAATTAATGAAGTGCCCCTCACAACTTGATAAGATTATGTATGTCACGATTATTCTTTAGTATTTATTTAAATAAATAAATACTGAAGAATAATCGTGAGATACATAATTCTTTATTAAACTAGGGATTAATGCTCAGGGCGTCACTAATGCCTTGCTGTTTTAAAACTAAAATCTAAAATATTTTCTCGAAAACAAAAATTGAAAAGTTGGACTTATTTTTAGTTTAATTTTGCAATTATTAGGCCCTTTGTGTTTTGGATTAATATTGAGAAGGGAACAAAGAAGGCTACGAAAAGACGAATGTGACGACGTAATGACGATGGATGGAATGGGATGAAGATATTTCGGCGGTTGCAAACATACAGTGAGGAACGCTTGGTAAAAAATTGGGTACAAAAGAACAAATTTAGGTAAGAAATTAATATTCAAAAGAGCAAGGTTTGGTAGAAGACTGTGGTTACTGGCCTCTGAGTTCACTCGATGAACAGTATTAGTACTGTTTTGTTTATGGAAATCCATAGCTCTATCAGCTTGCTCAGTATCTTTTATGGCAGATCAGAAGCTTAACATTCTTTTGAAGAATAGTCAAGCTCCAAAAAATGTTTGCATCAATATGTTTGCACTCTAAATAGCAATGATCTACATTGTTGAACCTTGATGGCGAGTGCACTAAAATTTTGTAGGCTGGTGTATGGCTGACAAACACTTCGTTTATATTTTAATAGTTTAATTTTTTTTGTGTATACATCCAGAGAGGGGGGAGGGGAAAGAAGGCGTGGAATCTAGCCTAGATTTTACAAAACTTTGACTGAACGATAAATATTTATTTAACCTGATTGAGAGATGTTTGTTTGCGTTGAGATGGTTCGTCTGGTGTGGCTTGTGTTAGACGTTTCAAGAACGCATAGGTGGGGTGAACTGTCGCGTGTAAGGAGGTTTTGGCTCGATATCAAAAACGCATCAATGAAGCCGTCTTTTAGTGTCAAGATATTTAGGTGATCCAAATGTTTCCAAAATGTTGAAATGTAAATAAGATTTTGATTAAAGAAGTTGTTGAAGGGTGCTAATTTTCTCAAATTATGAAAACATTTGCGATATAAACTTCGACCAAAGTCCAAATTTAAGCTGATCATTTACGCACAAAAAATAAAAAAAAAATCTATTGTCGCTAAAATTCTGATCCAATAATTTCGAATATTTTGTATAGTTTCGTTGAAAAAAACAATTAATGCTCTCTGGTTCAAATGGTACACAAATATTTAGGAGTACATTTGTGCACTCTTAGATGAGAATATAGGTATTACAGGTTTATTCACAATAGTGTAAAGTTTGTTTTTATCAAAGCATTTTTTAAATAGAGAGAGATTTCTCCACATTTTAATGCGTATGCCAGCAAAGAATACAACAACGAATGCACCCAGCAAAACAATGATGTCCTTTAATCCAACACTATTTGATTCATTTTAATGAAAATACACATCTAGACTGTAGATTAACTGCAAAAAGGGTAGGTGGCAAACTGTCTCTCTGGAGAATGCTATTTGAAAACCATTCCATGTCGATAAATGTATTTTTTTTCAATAAAAGGAACACTGGACGATAATAATTCTGTTTAATTGGCAAAAAAAATTCCAATTTTTATACAAATGCCTATCATGCTTAATTGCAAGTAATCATTAAAAACCCATCATTTGGTTCGATTGGATTACAAAGTACTTGCAAAACCTTTCTACTTTAATTTAGTTTTAATGAATTTTAAAATGGTCCGGTCAGTATTGTTTCATATAAGACACGACAGTTGATTTGACAGTATATTCTACATTAGTGCTAAATACTTTTTTCCTTTTTTGTATAAGGAAAAAAGTTAAAAACTTTTTAAAATAGGATCTTTTTATATTTAAAGTGCTTTTATTTGAAAAATAAAATTCTGCGTTTAGACAAATATAATAATAAATATGATGCATATATGAAAACAAATAATAAAGGAAGACGATGAACATTAAAGAGTGTCACGTCCCGGGTTTTATGTAGTGTTTGTGTTCTTTAACGTTTCTACTTTTTTAGCATATTAGATTTTTAATCTTACCTTTTTTTTTTTTTTTGTAATGAATGTAAGAAGGCTTTAATTTGCTCAAAAGATTTACCCTCATCCTCAGGCTAGTCAGTATTTTGCTTTGTTAGAAAGAGAATGCCACTTTATTTCAGTCTTCGAAAATGGACGCCAAAAAAAGGCGATTACATCTACTTATGCCAATCTGATGAATTAATAATGATTAAATTCCAAGTGCAATGTGATATGATGTGCAATATGTTATATGATATGCAATGACCCCATGTAATCAGGTAGATGGAGATTTTAAGTAATAACTATTACTTGATATTCCTCTAAGGAAAGCATAACGGTGAATAATATTTTATGAACTAACAGGATAATTTGGATTGGGATAAATTTGCAAATATTTTGCATGTGCCTCAAATTAATTTTGAAAATGTGCGTAAAATTTTCGAATTCAGATCAGTAGTATAAATATCACCGTTTTCAAATATATATGAGCAATTTTTCTTTGATCGAGTTTACGTACGCTTAAAGTAATATTTTAACGTCCTTTAATACATTTTCCTGTTAGGGCTGTGAGTAACCGCCAATGTTGATGATACGGGCCAGACGTTTATATGATTAATAACTCAAATCACAATAATGTGATATTGTAAAAAAAAAAGGGGGACGCTAAAAATACCAATATTTTTTTAAAAATTGTTGATCTTATAAAGAGCCATCTATTAGCATATAATGCATTACCATCTATGCTGAACATGTTAAACTTATCATAACGTACCAGCTGGTAGTTATGAATTCCGGACGGAATAAGTATCTTGCCTTTTCCCACCAAGAAAGAAGTTTCCGAGTGAAAAAATCTTTCTAAAATCGAACATAACAAATTGAATGAAAGGACATAACGAACTAACTCTCTTAGGAAGTACATACTTTAGAGTAAAAAACCTACCTACACATCGATGGTCACAGGGAATGACTCGGTAAGCTCAAAATCTCAACTTTTTTGGACAGCTTCGTCTTATCAGAGACGACACGCTATTTTACGAAAAGCCAAGAAACCCACAACTTTATGAATCAGAAACGATCAAGGCTGTGAGTTAGTCTCATATTTACACTATTTATGAGTCTTAGGCTTTTAACTCATTTCCCCCATTTTCCCACTTACTTACATAACTCAAAATTGAACATTTTTTTCAAGAACCAGCTTTTTATCAAGATCGATTAGGTCATATAAAGACGTCAAAAATTTGAAGAATGAAATAGACATGGTCGAGACATACCTATTACATATTAAATAAATAAAGTCAAGCCACACGAACGTTTCCAATATCGTTAATTATATGAACAAAAATCCCAAGAATAAGTAACTGTTTTGTAGGATATTTCAGAATAAGGGGATTACTGAACAGTGTTGGGCAAAAATTATTCAGAATAATGAATAAATGTATTATTTTATTTCTGAATGAAGAATAATTACTTTTATTCATTATTCTGTGAATGAAGTTTCTATTTTATTTACAAATGATTCGAATAATCAATCAGAGTTAATAATTTTATTGAATAATGAAAGATTTTGATACCCGGAAATATGTATATAGGTAGGCTTGCTATACGTCCCGGTTTGACTGAGACAGTCCCGGTATTTTGCTCTTGTCACGGTGACCCGCCCTGTTTTATCAATGTCCCGGAAACGGCTGTAATATTTAAAAAGTAATGAATTTACATTTTTTAGAATCTTTTATGGATCGGTTACTTTTCTACGACCGACAATTTTTGACTACCGTACAGTAATCTGTGGCTGGACGATTTTAAAAAAATAAATTAAGCGGCAATAATTTATTTTTTACTTTTAAAAGGTGGGTAGACTAACAATTTAAAGTCCCGTTACTTGCGAGGCCTAAAAAAAGGCTTAAAACTGGTGAGTTTTAATCTGGTGAATAAGAAGCAAAATCACCATTTCGCTTCTTATTCCAGAGACCCCCCCCCGTTATGCCCACCCCATATTGATGGATCCCGGTTACAGACCCAGTTTCTCAGGTAGGTACTTAATTCTTTTGTTAGTGGAACACATTTTTTGAAAGTTGCTTATCTGTTAAATGGAAATTTAAAGAACATTTTTTTTAACAGAAAAAATAGAATATGTGGTCTAACTAATAAATTGGTGTTAAGAGAGTCCACCTGTCCGTTATTTTTGGTCTCCGCTTTGTTTCTTGGCTCGGGTATCCGCATGGCTGCAAGGTATCGCCATCTCGGTCCATTATTTTCTAGGATTAATTGTTTATTTGTCACTTGGTTGCATTGCAAGAATTGTAATTAAAATAATATATCTTGTTCAACATCAACAAACCTTTCATGTTACGAGACTATACTCGAATTTAAAGTTGCAGAGATAAAAATGGGCGATGCCGGTTTTACTGTGTGGGCTTTAGGTGAAATAACTAAATAGGAATAATTCTATTTTAATGATCTTACGAGGAAATGGCGAGATAATTTACATGGAAAACTATTTTTCAACATGGAACGAACTTTTTTTTTCTTATATTGTTCATTTTTAGTAAATAAAGATGTTTACTATTGTTTTGTTTTTTATTTAAATTTTTAACGTCCATTATTATTAATTACGAATTTTGGGACGGGTTATCCGTAGGTTGCCACGCTTTTCTAGCCAGAATAGGGTTAATGCTTTTTCTTTTTTCTAAAGAAAAGCCACCACCCCATAATGGGAATCGAACCGACGACCTTTGGCACGGAGTGTTAAGTGTTCACGCCTTAACACTCACGGCCATCGGGCCTCCTGTTTACTATTGAAATAATCCAATTCGTAAGTGAATTCACATAAATAAGACCATTGGACACCGGGTGTGCAGCTCGCTTTTCGGAAATTTTTTTGCGAGGAGCGGATTGAGCACTATTTATTTTGTTTTCATATACTTTACAGATTTCATTAGTTCAAAAAAAATCTTATTTCGGCGACTAGTTTACTCAGAATGACTGATAATTGCACATTACTGTTATTGTAAACACGCTGTGCAGGCCGTCTTATAACCTCGGAAATGAATTACACACATGGAGTGCAATCGGTCTCGAATGGGGTAACGCAAAACCGTTTTAAAGTTTTTAAAGACTAAGTTAGCAGAAAAAAAGTGGTTCACTATGGAAGGATTCTGCTGGTTAATGAATTTGGAATTAAGACAAAATATTTTTGTACCAAATTTCATTACTACCGGATCATTTCTAGCGCACTTCCTATATATATATATATATATATATATATATATATATATATATATATATATATATATATTATGTCTGTTCGCTCTCTTACATGCTCAAAAATGGGCCAATTTTTATGAAATTTTGTACAAAAATACTTCGTCAAATATTCGCGTCTAATTTCTAAGAGTTATTAGGAACCGCCGAATTCAGTTGAAATATTTTCTAGATGTCCGAAATTTGTCCAAGAGAAGATATATAAATCTTGGTTACATTGGGAATTAAGGAAGAATTCGAAAAAAATGTTATTCACAGAGATAAACGTTTTGGGTTCTTCGTATATTTTCTTTAATATCTCGAAAACGGTTAAAGAAAAATGTGGTCTTTGAATGATAAATAAAAAAGAGAACATGCTAATTGTCAATAGTCCACAATATGGGCTGCTCTAAATGCATTGAAACCCAAGCATTTGGCATTAATATCCAACAAGGATAGAGATTCTCTACCAAAATAGTACGAAAATATCATATTTTTCATAAAATTTGACTAAAAAATACTTCTCTAAAAAGAGTGGCCAAATTCTTCGAGCAAATTAGTTCAAGTATCCATTTTTTGGCGATTTTGGGTTCCATACGTACCCAAAAGAGTATATTATAGGCTTCGAGGTATACATTTTATACGCAATTTTCGAGAGGTAAAGGGGAAACAACATTCGAGGCGATCTCTTCAAGTGGTTTCGAGAAAAACTAAATGTTTTCGGTTTCGGGAACTCATAAGTGATCTAGTTATGACATTTTCCCACATGTTTCACATACATTTAGAATGGGTTGTGTGAATTGTGAACTTCTGTATTACAAAGAAAAATGTCTTATTTCAGGCTACGACTTTCGTGTATATTGTTAAATACATCAAAAAACTTTGTTGAGTGGAAGGTTACAATACGAAAAATTCGAACGAACAGAAGCTAAAAAACCAAGGGGAGTGGCTTATCTGTTTTCTGTGTATTGTAACTATTTTGACGCCAAAGCTCTGAACAGTAAAAGGGCGAAGCCTTTAATTCATAAATTAAAGGTTACGCCAAGAAAGTGACTGGTTCGAAAGCAAAATATTAAGAATTTCTATAACAAATTTTACAATCACACTAGAGATAACAATATATGTAACCACACTAAGATGACGAAGTTCTTTCTCGCCAAGAATTTTGGTTCTTTAATAAGTCAAGAATGGTTCCGTTTCGGCTAAGAGAAAACGACAGATTTTTAGAAAAATCTATATTTCGAACGATTCGGCTTGCTCATTGTCAGTCTTCTTCATCAAAAACTGCCTAGGGGATGGGAGGAGACTACGATAACGTTTAAGTGATTTTGGATAAGTTTGACCGCATTTGTTCGAAGGTTTGAAAATGTTGTTATTGAAAGAGCATCATGGCGCACCAACATCTAGGCCGTTAGCACCGACATCCATGATGCAGGAAGAATATTTTCAACGAGCCGTAAGATAAGAAAATTCCTGCCATCGGTAGGACTCGAACATTCCATCTCATAGTTTGAGAGAAACTAGGGCGATAGCCACTAGACCACAAGGAAACCCAGCTTAATAAATGTTCGTAATTTAAAATTTTCTGAAAATCCGACGTTTTCTCTTAGCCGATCCCAACCATTCCTTTACAAAGGTAGCCCCTAGGCGAACTACCTGCTCTCATGATAGTTCTTTAGTCAGAAAGCTAATTTGTCATACTATCAGATATATATTATGATGTTCATTAACTGACTTGTGATACTGACAAGATTTAGCTTTTTAATCTTTGTCGTAAACACAAATATTACTCACTAAATGATGTAGAAGAAGTCATTTATAACAGACCGTTTTCAGATGTGATTGGCCGATGAAGGCTTTTAAGACTGAATACGGACGAAGAAAACGTATCCAAGAAATCTCCACGAATATCTTTTATTAGCAAATTACACTAAAAGTCTACAACCAATGGAGATGAGGTTGTGGACTTTGAAAACAATCTATCAATGAACAATGTACTGTGGAGGTTTTCGTTACACGCTTTGTTTATTGATATAAATTAATGTTGGATTTTAATAATTTCTATTTATTAATTGTACAAACTTGATATCAGAGTTGGGCATAATTTTATTTATAAATAAAAATACGAATTTATTCGTACTTCATACATTTGTGAATACGAATATAAATAAATTCGTACTTCATATATTTGTGAATACGAATATAAATAAATTCGTATTCATAAGTGTGAATAAGAATTTATTTTTATTCACATATATTAAATATAAAAATACAAATAAAATTTTATTCGCAAATTTTTCTACGAATAAAAATAAATTCACAGAAAAAATTGTAAATAATCACAAAAAATGTGAATATTTACAAAAAACCAAGTGATTACAAAAAAAATCACATTAAAATATACGAATAAAAATTTATTCACATTATAATTTGTGAATAAAAATTTATTCACAATAAAATTCGCAAATAAATTATGGATTTATTCGTATTAAGATGATATTGCGAAAGTTATTGAAGGTGATTTTTTTTTTTATGGAGGTACAGATGACAAACTGTGTCCCTGCAGCATGGCTGGTGGTCTCGCGGTGGACTCGGGGTAAACAAAAAATCTAGGCGCTAATAACCTAGACGTTAAACGCTTAAAAAAAAAAAAAAAAAAAAAAAAAAAAAAAAAATGACCTTCAATAACTTTCGTAATATCATCTTAATACGAATAAATCCATAATTTATTTGCGAATTTTATTGTGAATAAATTTTTATTCACAAATTATAATGTGAATAAATTTTTATTCGTATATTTTAACGTGATTTTTTTTTGTAATCACTTGATTTTTTGTAAAAATTCACTTCAATTTTTTGTGATTATTTACAATTTTTTCTGTGAATTTATTTTTATTCGCAGAAAAATTTGCGAATGAAATTTTATATGTATTTTTATATTTAAAATATATGAATAAAAATAAATTCGCATTCACACTTATGAATACGAATTTATTTATATTCGTATTCACAAATATATGAAGTACGAATAAATTCGTATTTTTATTTATAAATAAAATTATGCCCAACTCTGCTTGATGTATGTGGGTGCCTTTATTTATTAATAACTCACAATGATCCCTATGACCATAGCAGTCGATACACCAAAACTAAATTTAAAAAAAACAAAACATTAGCCCACGACGAGGTGATACATATATATATATATATATATATATATATATATATATATATATATATATATATATATATATATATTTATACATGTACATATTGATCATATCCTTGACAGTGCTTTAGAAAATGTTTGGGAAATAGAAAGACGAAACTGGTATTATCTTCTTGTTTTGTATTTTATTTTAAAAAGGCCCACAAAAGATCTTATGAAGTGTACGCTGACTTTCTTCAAAAGGCCTGCTTTACGGCTGTGATATATTTCTCATGGGTGAAAACCGACTGCTGCAGACAAATTGTTGTTAATGAAGCGCATTTAAGCATTTTTTTTCTTATATTTGGAACCATCTGAAACATCTGACCGAAATTAAGTGAATGATTCTGATGTTCTAATGAGTAAATCGCCACCGTTGAGGAACTCAAAAAAACAATATATATATATATATATATATATATATATATATATATATACATACTTAAGCAAGCTGAATCATATCGCTCATCGTCTAATCGTAGAGATTCCAATCGTCGATACTAATTAACGACCCTAATCTATACATGAAGTGAACAAGCGTTTTCAGTTTTGTGTGGGTAGCACCATGGGTGTATATAAGGGGGGGGGGGGCTGAGGGGGCTGCAGCCCCCCCCCCCCGAAATTTTGATTTGCTCGGTAAAAATTTCATAAAAACCTTAAAAATAAATTAAATAAGATCATTTTGTTCATAAAACATATTCTATTTTGGGTGTCGAGTGTGAAAAGTAGTGGTAAAGGTGGTAATATGAGCCCTGCTTGTATTATGAGCCCCCTCAATATCTACTCATACAGCAGGCTCACTTTGGCGGTGATAATTTGAAATGATAGTTCATTAAAGGCTCTCACCACTGGAGTGTTCTCACTCAGTTGCAGCTGATAGTTTGTGCGGAAAAATGGTTTATTTGTTTCCTTGATCTAAAAACCTTTGAGAAGTAAGTAATTAGCTTATAATTACAGTATATGTCCATTCAAAATCCATGTAGTTCCTTATTGACTAGTATAGAGGACATTTCAGAGATTATTTCTGTGTAGATACAATGTAATTTTTCAAGTAAAAATGTATCGTTATGTGTGTTCGAATTCCAACATGGCAAGGGTTGTAATATGAGCCCCCTAACTTAAGGGCTCCGTAATGTTCACAGAGTGGCTTACCAACTGTGTGAAAGAAATTGAATTGAGTCCCCATTCACAGGAGATGGTTTCATTGGAAGAGCTTGGTTTGACCACTTCATGAATCGCCACAAGAATGTTTTGTCTGTTTTGAAACCAGTTGCACCATTGTTTTCCAAACCTAATGGATTTAGCAATGAAGCAGTCGACAATTTATTCGCTATCCAGGAAGCCGAGTACACCAAACACAACTATCCAGCTGATAGGGTGTTTAATGTGGACGAGACTGGAATATCAGTAGTTCAAAGTAAAATTCCGCGAATCATTGGATTGAGAGGTAAGAACCTTTGTACCCCCGTACTTGATTTTCCCCCGGAAAAACATGGGCCTATTTTTATCAGATAACCTCGGAGAACTGTGTGTGCAACGCATAATCTGCGAAGTTTGGGCACAAAATGACTGCGCTGGATTTGACAAGGATGATTACGTTTGTGATTTTTGCAAATAGAAGAGAAAGTCATAAAGCAATTAAATGGTTCCTTAATAACGCTTTCCACATTACTTTATAAATTATTTTCTACTTTGTAATGCATTTTGAAGATTTTGTAATAAATGAAAATGTCATACATAAGTCATTTTATTTCTCTTTCTTAGGGGCTCATATTACCAGCATGAAAAGATTTAATAATAAATTGACATTTGTCACATTTCTTTTTTTTTTCATATACTTAAAACTACCGAAAAAAGTTCTTATTTCATAAGTATGTTCACAAATAATTGTAGTAAAAGCTACGAACGAATATTCTAAAAAAACTTCATAGGCAATTAGAAAAAAAGGGAAAAACAAATTGGGGGCTCATATTACCACCTTCTCCTCTACATGTATGCAGTTTACTAAGAAGAAATTTTATTATTTTTCTTCAGGAACGTCAAGCCTTATTGAAGAAAAAGTGTTACAAACAAGGGATTTATTAACGAACGTTAAGGGAGTAAAAGTTTTTTTTATCAAATAACAAGACTATATAGAAAAAAATTAAAGTAATGGAATCGCTTGTGAGCATAACCTCTAATGTTGAACAAGATAATCCTTTGTGCTCTAGCGATTACGCTATAGTGTTAAATACAGTAAAAGGCTTAACACAAGAGGAATGTCTTTTAAGTTTGGCAGAAATAGTTGATGCAAAAACTATTAAATTTGCTTCCTATATATCAGGAAGCAGGTTTTGTGTTCATTTCAACAGTAGGAACGAAGTTGATAAACTAGTCAACCAACAGCGGAATATAAATATTCGAGGACATTATATTTTATTGAAGCGTTTTCTAGAGCCTGGCAGGAGGATAGTTGTGTCAAATGTTTTCCCAGAAATCCCTAATGAAGCCATAGAAGAAGCTTCAACTAGGCTAGGAATTGAAATCATTTCGCCTGTCAAATGTTTAAGAGCTGGCCTTCATGATCCATGGTTAGCACATGTACTCCAGTCATAGAAGGCAGATGTTTATTAATCCCGAATGCATTGATAAGCTACCTTCTTCTTTGGTTATCAATGTAGCAGATAAAACTTGGAAAATATTCGTCGACTCACAAAAACTCAGTTGTTGCAAAGGGCATCATTTGGCTGCTGTATGTCCCGAAGCACGTCACAATCATGCTGAAAAGAAGGAAGTATACAGTAATAATGTTTCATTCAAAACCCTCAAACATGAATCCACTAACATCAACAGAGTCTCCATGTTGCATCAAGAACCAGATGAAATTATATCTACTTCTTGCAATACAGAAGAAAGCTCAACAAGTTTTACAACTCCAATTTCTGTTGTAACTAACCAAACACCCAAACCCATCGAAAACAGCCGTCAAGATTTTCCTTCTATGATAATGCCGAAATCAGAATAAAATGAAATAGTAATTGCGGGATCACAGAAAGAACGTGGAAACATCCATGAATTACTCAGCTCTGCAGAATATATGTTTAAAAGATTGGAAAATCTAGAAAAACTGGCATCGTTAACCTTTTCCAATTCCAACATTCCCGTTTCAGCTGAGCCTCTTCCTCTTCAAGATATTGCTGCTGATAGTTTTGAAGAAACGATGGTGACAGCAGAAAAAGAGGATAAGCCAGTACTGACTCCTCGAAGAGAAGAATCGCCCAAGGAGCTGGAAAGTAACAAATTACTGAAACCTCGTATTCAGAAATCGTCCAGAATATTACAGAACCTAGAAGACGTAGAGGAAAAACAGAAAACATTAAGAAGAAGTGGATAGTATACTTATTTCTAAATAGTTCTTTTTTTTAGGTTTTTTTCCCAAGAAAATTTCTTTTTCGTACCATTTTTTAATGTAAGCAAGCAGTAATTAGCACAGCTGTTAATTGTATATACTCCATCTAAACTAGATGTGTTAAATTCATGTTGTGTATGTTTTGTTGAAACCTTTGATTTATTTAATTTTGTCTTTTTGATTGTTCATGTACTAATATTTAAATTTGACTTATGTTTTGTTTGATTAAATAAGAGCTCATCGCCGTAGTTGCGAAGCTCTTAAATATATAAAACTCTTCCAGGATCTAAATTGTAAGTAAATAATCTCAGCCCCCCCCCCTGAAATTTTCCCAGCCGCCTCCAAAATTATTTTCTATATACGTCCATGGGCAGCACATGTTCATGTTTTCAATTTTGGGTATTGTTGGTTTTAGGAGATTAACACTTATGTTTATTAAAATCATTAAAACTTCCATCACTCAGGAGCTACATAACTAAGCAGATTCCTCAGCAATGTTTACGCCATATTCCTGAAAAATATGATCAAAATAATTTATGTAAATGCGAAATAAACATTTTCTTTTGTGTATTTTTTTTAAACTCTTATTAGGTACAATTGTTTGTTTTTGTACACTTCCTTTAGTTCGTATCTTTACTTAAAGACCCGTCAGATTGTTTAGGAACAACGCTCATTATCCTACTCATCCGTAAATCAAAAATGATTTTGTTGTTTTGCTATTATTAAACTAGCATATATAGTTTTGCTCTTTTGGATTTCTGGTCCAATTTTGCTGTGTTTTTTGTTTTTAAAAAATGGGCATGATATCTGCCTAGTGTCTTTGCCAGGAAACACGTTCGGTATGACACATTAATAATTTGGTTCCGGGGTTTTTCTAATGGAAATAATTAGTTTATTTTGACAACACAACTTTCTCTTTTCGTGAGCACGAGATATACCGAGTTTCAATGTAATATAATAATAATTTTGACTGCTAATAAGTTGTGATCAAAGTAAATCCATCCCCCCAACTACAGATGGATCAATTTTGCTGGTTAATTAATTCGTTCAATCGTTTGTTATGAGAATGCTATAAAACTTCTTTCATGGCGGAAAATCAAAAATTTCGGCTGCAATTAAGCTAACGTACAGTTATAACGAGGATTACTTTCGAAATCTAGGAATAGAAACTATAAGGATTTGAAGACATTTTTCAAAAATTCCTTAATGAATGCAACCTCAGGTTTTCAGGGAAGTGAGAATGGATTTCATCAACTACCTCAATCAGGAATGTTCAATCAACAAGTGCTTTGCCTACCTTTCGTCCAAAAGGGCTCCTGTAGTCCTTCTTGGCCGGCCTCCTGAACGCCATGCCGTCCTGAGGTTTACTAAAGACCTCCGAGATTAGATGACACCTGCGGCTCCGCGGTGCGGACGAATGGTCCCATCAGATCCGGGTCACTTGACACAGAACCTCCACCCGTAGCGCGTTCTCTCTACCGAACGGCAGGACGGACACTGTCGGCAGAAATAGTACCTCCCTCTTGTCTCTCCCCTCCATCCTGACGCAGGCAGGACGCGTCGTATTTACAACCGGACTAAATCGAGGTGCTAACGTTTGCGAGACGTCCAAACGGCAGGCCGGCGAAGGCACTCCCATTTTAAGTTATCGTCCGACCGATGTTGTAAGCACTTCCGTTGGACAAAGGCCAATTGTGGAATACTTCATATATTTCAGTCATGTTCTTGGGAAGGAAATAACAACTTTTTTCGGCGAATTAATGCTGCTGAGATATTTCAGTGACAGATTTAACAGTCTGCTTTTCTTTAGTTTCAATTCCAGTCCACGATATAAATGTACTAATGGCGGTCCTAATGATCGACTAGAATGTTGCCAAAGAACCACATGACAGTGGATCAGCTGAAAAAGATGGATTGTTTAAGGCGGTGATAGAAACCATGACAGTTCATTCGTTTTCAGCCAAAAAAAACGTAGTTTATTCCCGACTGATGTTTTGTCCATGGTGACTATCCTGAGTTAATCATCAAATTAAGAACCCATTGTAAAAATAACAATACATCCGTTAGTCATAGAGCAACATCGTAAGGCTAATGGACTTAACCTTGCAATTCATACAAAGTTTTACCAAATTGTGACCATTTTTGTATGTTATTGAACAGGAATACACAAATAAATATGTACGTATATATATATATATATATATATATATATATATATATATATATATATATATATTTGACGTGTTTCCGGTATGGACTTGCTTAATCCAAGATCGTAAAACAAAATTCGTCTTACCAAAAAATTTAGTTTATTTTGCACTAGGGCTTTCAACACAAATGTACCATCATCAGGTGCTGGCTACATGTTCGTTTATGTTGTTACAGCATATTACTGTTCCGGCAGAAGCACGACAAGCTGTATACATACTATACAAGCTATATAGCTCCATAGCATTCAAGAGTAAATAGTGAAGGTTAGTATTCACCAGAAAAAAAAAACTGATTGAGTCAGTTGTTAAAATACAATTTAAAAGTGATTGGCACTTATATTTTTTATCCGTTAATTTAAGGACATATCTCAGCAATGTGGCGTGAACTAACACTTTTATGAGGAATGTGCTTAGCAACGCAGCTCCTCCGTGGCGGTTTTTTGTCGAATAGTCCGGTGTTTATCGGTCTTCAAGCTAATTTTATTCCTAATTCGTTCTGGATAATCGCCAGTCAGAGATGAATACTTTCTCGTAACTAATTTATGAAAGAAAGGAGTTGGTTGTTTTTGGAGGATACATTACTTCGGTCTATGAAATTATTAAGAGCCTCATATATAATAATTCCCAAGTAAGTCTTAAAGCAATTCGTTGAAAATTATCAAAGTCTATTATGAAGGGTCTGATGATCTAAAAAGGGGCTTCTCAATTATTTTAAGCGATGAAAGGAAAAACATTTTTTGACTATCGTTCTTTGAATCGTATCGTGAATTTTTCAAACTTGAGCGCATATATATATATATATATATATATATTCTTGTAGAAGACCTAAAATATCTGGAAAATATCTAGCTTATACTTAATAGTTTTATGCCAGACTCCAGAGCGAGTAGATGGCAACGAGAGGACTTCCTAGCAAGAAGTCCCCCTGACATATGCATGAAACATGTAGGACCTATTAAATAAAGTAGTATGAAGACAGGAAGACTGCTTTAACGACCCCAGGCCTCCTAAGATCAAAAAGATTTATATATATATATATATATATATATATATATATATATTTTTTTTTGTTGATGTTTTCCGGTAGTGGGGTTGCTTAATTCCAGAGGATGAAACAAAATTCAGTCTTCCCACAAATTTTCTTTATTTTGCACTAGGCCTTTCAACACAAATGTGCCATCAACAGGTACTCCGTGCAGTGATAGTTGTTACCAGGGCTGTGTTCGGGCTAGGACTCTAGCTGTGTCCTAGCCCGAACACAGCTCTGGTAACAACTATCACTGCACGGAGCACCTGATGATGGCACATTTGTGTTGAAAGGCCTAGTGCAAAATAAAGAAAATTTGTGGGAAGACTGAATTTTGTTTCACCCTCTGGAATATATATATATATATATATATATATATATATACATATATATATATATATATATATGTATATCTCTGTGCTTACTCTTAAGCTGCCCCAAGAATGGTCCGACTTGGATGAAATTTGGTAAGAAAAACACTTTGTCTAATTTAAAGGTGAAAGGTTATCCACCGGAATCCACTACTTCTGTTTCCCGACTTCCAGTTGTTCTAAAAGTACGTGGTAAATTATTGCGTTTGCTGTAGAAAGTTCTTAATTAAATCTATTATTTATATTGAAAAAATTAAATTTAATATCATATTTCTTGAGCCCACCAAGCCTGCCAGAGCAATACTAGGGCTATAGAACCCTCTAACATAACAAACAAGTACTAGAAGAGATTATTGGACAAGTAAATAGATAACAATATATTGGCTCCCAATACATGAGGGCATAGAACAAAGTGCAAAAAATTTCTGAAATTGCAACAATAGTAGGTACATTGCCAATATATGTCATATATTACATACCACGACAAGCAAGGGGAAGCCAAAAATGGCGTTATGGAAAAGTGGCAGACATCTTTGCACCTGACGATGTACAGCAAGCTAAGCGAAATTAAATAAACTGTGGAAGAATGGTCACATGGGCGTAGATAGAAAATAATTTCGGGGGGGGGGTCTGAGACCATTTCCGGGGTATGGAATACTAACAATTTAGAACTTGGAATAGTTTTAAGCAACTAAAACGCTATTACACCCAAAATAAAATATTTTTTATGAACTAAGTGATTTTATTTATTTTTAAGGGTTTATGAAAAATTTTTACCGATCATCTCAAAATTTCGGGGGGGGGGCTGCAGCCCCCTCCCCTTAAACACGCCCATGAATGATCATCAATCATAAGACAGGCTAGAATATAAGTTTTCTTATGCCGCATGCGAATACGCTTTTAATGTTTTTCTTCAGTCGCATAGGTGATCGTTAACAATCCTTTTGGAATAAACGTGGGAATGATTTGATCTCACACTTTATGTTACATCTTCACATTTCGTGTAAATGAAGATTTGGAACTTCTTGCTTCCAATTTTAGACCTATGACCCCCATATTGTAGATTCTATAATTTCTTCGAAAAGAGAGTGTCTTCTCATAAATAGACCTCATTTAAGTAACAGATAAGGGCTGATTCTTATCGATGTTGAATCCTACAGTCGAAATCAAGATAATTCTGGAGAGTGCTGACATTTTATTACCACAATATCTGGCCTTCTTATGGATTCGTCATAAGCTAAGCAGCTCACTTCCTCATGTTCATACCTTATGCCGATTTATTCTCAGAAGTTCTGATTTCTGACAGACAAAACGCAGAATAAAGGAAATGAGCATATGTAAAATAACATTATATATATACAAATTCAGATGAGTTGATTTGATATTTTTTTGTCCTATTTGATAAAAATGGATTAAATTCCTGAAAATAGTTAAAGAGAAAGATTGGTCTGGGCCAAGTTCTTCCTGTAAGTTAATGTCATTTTCCAAGGTCCGTCCAGTAATGCACAGTAGTACAGGAGGTGGTCTTATGTGCGGTCGTATTGTCGCATCTACATTTTTCATTAGTAATTGTTTGGAATTTATGTAAATAATGCTTTGTGGGCCCGTGTCCTGATATCATGTAAGTTATTTTTTGCGTTTTAAGCCTAGTGGGTATGTTTTTATGAAAGAGTCTTCCTACATTATGCTTGTTCATCCCACTCCTAATGCGTACATCGTTCGTATTGATTCTTTTTGGGTCTTTGAAGTCACTGATGTAAGTTCCTCACTCCGAAGTAAGTCCCAAGGTTGTTGAAGGTGAAACTCACTGCAATACTAGTGCACTACGGTTGATGATTTCGTTAAAAAATAAGCCAGAAATGATAGTTCCTCTGATTGAGCAATGATGAGTCAAGAAAATCTAGAAAAAAAACCTAAATAAAAATCTCACTCAGAGGAGAAGGAAATTAATGAGATTCGGTTTAAGCAAGAGAGCGGAATAAGGAGTTTAATAGTCAAAGAGCGAGGTGCCGGAAGTACTTCTACTAAAGGGGGAGGGAGGGAGTAATTTTGAACTTGTTGAACCCCGGTAACTCGATTAGTTGCAGAGGCTTGTAAAAGCTCTTGGTTACTGGCTTTTAGACAACTCTCATCCAGGCTTGTTTGGCCTCAGCAGATAGAGCAAAAACTAGTCGGAACAATAATGATTCGGAAATCTGTCTGAAATCAAACTAATTTTCTCTAGTCCTTGAGCCTTCTTGCTATGCGAAGTTCGCTTCTCTTTCATCAGTTCAGTACATCGAAATATCATAAATGTAGATACAAAATTTAATTGGAGTCTTATAGGCAAGACAAACCTAAAACGTTCGCTTCCGAGGAACTGCGTCCTCACTGAGAGTTCTCTTTTAATGCTAATCCCGCGTGTGTTTTGGAAAGCTTGCAACGGGAATATTTGACCCTCAAGGAAAAGAAACTAACAATTCCGAACCTTGAAAGCAACGTTTTCTCCAACTGAATCACATGAATGACAGTCTGCAGTAAATTTATTAAGCGTTCCAATAATCACTTTCCCCTTACCATGATTTCTCAACCCTTGACGAAATATATAACCGAAATATAAGAAATTTTAAACCTATTTTCCGGCCATTTCTTCGTCATCACGAAAAAAAAAATGTTTTAAATGAAAATCATATTAACTTTTCTCTAAGAAATAAGAGATATCCCTCAAAAATATAAGGGAAATTAATCAGTAATCAAATATTTTAGACAGGCTCAATATTCCAAAATATGTGTTTGAGGCATTAGGAAACTCTTAAATATTATTGATCTAGTCATTACATGTATAAAAGGAGCAAACCTGTATAATGATCAATAAGAAATAAAATGTATAGAAATAGAAAATAAACTAAATATATAGGTAATTAAAAAACTACACAATAAATGAGAACAATAATTTTAAGAAATGTATTAAGTAAAGAAAAAAAGGGGTTCAAAATAATGCATAGAAAAAAAAAGAAGCAAAATAATAAAATGAAATAACACAATTGTTGATATTTTTACGTAAAAAGAGACCATTTTAGTTTCACAAATCTTTATTTTTTTAAATCAGAAACAACAAAAAAACACTTACATGCCAAAAAACTGATGAATTCGAAATGTACAATTATTACGTTATATACAAATTATGTTTTATAAAATAAAGACCAAAAATAAGTTCTCGGGAATGATAACCACGAAGTTCTTTTTTGCTCTAAAAACAAATAAACAAACAACCTCCCTTTAAAGCCTTAAATATAGAAGGAATAGAAGAAAGCCAAAGGCATGATAATTCAAATCTAAGGTCTGGTTATCGCTGCTGTTCAAGAAAAGTTTCGAGTATATTGGACAAGGAGGTTGAAATTCCTGAAATTTTAAGGTTATGAGCTTCCCTCAGGATATATTTCTAGCTGAGAGATTGAAACTATGACGTAGGTCTTGGGCAAAGATCGCTCTACTCTGAACAAATGCAATAATCAATTCTTGGCGACATTGCCTCCTTCCACCTGACCCGCAGAATGGCTGAAGCTCATCAGTCAAGTAGCCAAGGACGATGCTTCGTATTTCTCTTGCTATCCGCTAGGAAGCGCGGTTTAAGATTATTTAGACGTGTATAATCATTTCTCCATCATTATTAGAATGTGTTGCATCATTTGTGGCTTATGACTGAGTGTAAGCAAAGGGCAGTCTGCCTTTTGTGAAAATGTCGTATATTAGACAAACAAGGGTCCGCTCCCCGTTGCAGGGTTGTTTATTTGCCGGGCTGTCATGAAAATACTGTTTCTTTGTGTTAAGTAAAGTAGGTATTCATAATTATTCTAATTTTCATTGGCAGTAGGTTTGCTCTACCTAACAATTTTTTGCCTACAAAATGTAATCAAAAACCCTTTGAAATGGACACACCATATTTTCTCAAATCTGACTCTCCATATTCCTCGTAGCAGCTCTGCCGCCTTCAGGGTCATATTTTCAACCCCAGGACTTCGTCCACTTGTTCTACGACCCGTGTGAAATGTTGAAGTAGGATAACTCGATAAGCAAACTGCAGTCAATTTTATGATCTCTGTGCAGTGGAGTATCCAAATGCCTCACCACCAGCCACAATACATAATATATATATGTATATAATAGCTGGGCCCGCGACTTCATCCGCGTGGATAGTGACTTAGGGCAGAATTTTTGGATATATCTTTTGGTTTATTTTGGATTATAAACACCGTCGTATGGGTATTTAAAATAAATCTACTTTACAGTAACGCTTCTTTTTACACGACATTAGACGTACAGCCATCGGGGAGCAAGCATACAGACTGCCAAGATTGCTAGACCGTGACAGAGCCACTAAGCTGCCCCCCCCCCTAAGGATTGTTAAACCCTAGTGTGCATAGTGTTTGGCAGACAGCAGACATACAGGCAAAGAGACGAAAATTCTAAAAATCGTTGTTTTGGGTACTATTGCGTTGATAAAAGCCCCCAATAGTATTTTTTACCATATATATCTTCCATGTACAGACAGCAATCCGTTGGAATTTTATTACATATATATATATATATATATATATATATATATATATATATATGTATATATGTATATATCAACTCCTGGGCTATTAGTGCCGGGCTATCTAGAGGTTGTCAGTCCAACGGCCCATGGTTTAGCCAGGTAGTCGCTCATTCGAATAACAATAAGCGGTAAATTTTACTTAGTATGTCCGTCGGATTATTTCTATATTACATAATGCATGAACAAATTGATTAAATGAACTGCGACAAATATTTCCGATGGTACAATACTTATTTTCGGAGAGAGACGAAGCCGTAGTTCGAACTTTATTATAAACGCCGCAGTCCTTAGCCTCTTAGGGATATAAATACCCGGAGTATCCAGGCTCTCCTTAGGGATCGGCTTCCTGTCAAAGCCCTTTCCTTCGATAAATGTCAGTAAGCATGAATGGATCACGCTCAATGGAAGCTTGGATCAAAAGACGGAGGAACCATGTTCACGGATGTACGGTCAATGGTGTATTTTTGCCGGATTCTATATTTTAAGCATCTTTAAAATAGTTACCTACCCACCTATAAAATGATAAGGAAAATTAATCTAGTACAAAAGATTTGGGGAAACTAGGGATTTGAGTTAGTCAGATATAAATTTGTTGATTTACTTGGAGAATTCATTTATAATTTTACATGATTTGATGAAATATGGCACAACAAATATTTTGTCAAAACGAAGGATCGAGTAACACAATCCACCCACCGGAATACCGATTTATTGATGAAACTCTTAGCACTTACGGTTTTGTGTTAATAGGCATCCAGGTACATTGTTGACAAGCATTCAGACGAGGGAGCTGAAATGAAACCACTTTCAAAGCGGTATAACCTGGTTTTGAGAAATATTATAATTTTTAGAAACGTTTCGTTTTTATTATGAAGTTATATAGCTAAGTTGTCTGCAATCCGTAAGTGCATGTTAAAAGGTCCAAGTCTCGTTATACGCCCACAAGTTCGTCTGTCCAGTCTATCTTAACCTTAGTTGTGTTAGATGTTTGATCATAAATGTTTGTGGGACTATTAAAAAAAGTCCGATTGGCACGAACTTTAAATTCTTAGCGCGTTTTCGTCAGTTCTTATCCCTGGTGTCATTTGGAAATCTTCATATAACTGTGCCTAATATTTTGTAAAGAAACGTTAAACACCTACTCTAATGAAATCTTGAGGATAAGTGAGTTTTAAGTGCCATTATTTATTTCGATTAGCAAAAATTAGTCACAGGGCCTCTTTAACTTCTGCTCGGAAACCTCTATTAACAGCCACCAACATTTTTTTCCATAGAAAATTCATTTTACTGCTAAAATCTGTTATAATAACAACAAGCAATAAAACATTGAGGAAAACAAACGTAAAGAACCGTTCAAAGCAATGAAACCAACAAATTCAAGGTTCTCAGTAGGTACCACCATTATTTCCGTGATCGTTGCTGAAACGTGAAATTGTCTAGTCGGCACTTCGGGATTGCGTCATGATGGCAACCTCAAATGCGAAATTCATCCGTTTGGAGGATGTGAGGAACTGCATTAAAATCAGTAACTGCATTAACTTCAACTGTTATACATTTCTTTCGATTCTAAACTATCCTTATAGAAGGGAAGGGAGACAAAAACTCTTTCAAAAAAATGTATTTTTCTTATTTATTCTTCCATTGACATTCGAACATCTGATCATTTTAAAAGTTGATTGCATAGTTTTAAAACTCCCCAACATAAAGGAAACGTATTTTTTATGGAGTACAAAGATCCGAAGTTCGTAGGGTCCTTCTAAAAGGTCAACATGAAGAAACATTCCAGAGAGTTTAAAAGGGTAAACACTCGTCCTTAGTTTATACAGAAACCTAAGTATAAAATCTTTGAAGTTAAGTATATTTACATTTCCTAAGCTCTAAGAATTACAAATATCACTTCGGAGCGAGGAAAAACTTAATTTTTGCCCTAATTAGTGATGTAATGAAACCTTATGGGATATCATCATTCTTTGATGAGAATGATAATTAAATCATGAAACATGTAGGGCGAACAAATTAATATAATTTGAAATACTTAAGAAAAGAAACACTTCTCGATTGAAATTGAAGATGTGACAGGAACATAGACAAATTTTAGAAATTCTTAGAATAATAACAAAAATAATTAAAAGAAAATCATGCATCAAAATACGACACAAGAAGAGTATAAGAAAAATGTAAAAAAGTGTATAAGAATAAAGTGTATAAGAAAAAAAATACAAAAGAATATTTTCCTTGGAATGATAAGAAAGCTGTCACCAAGTATGGTCGGTTGGACCTGACTGTTTCCTTCAAATACATGAAAAAATGTATTTTTACCCAACTAGATCTAAATAATTTAAAATTTGTTATCTGGTAGGACCCAATCAGAAAGACAGTTGACAAAAGGCTTACCTGCTGCATGAGGATAGAGCACCTGGGGAATGATCGAAAAGGAAAAAGGTTAAATAAGAAGGGAATATTGAAGTATGCCCATATTTACTCCCAATTAACAGCAGGATAAGCAGTGTTGAGCTCAAGCTAGGGGAATAGCTTACGAAAAAAACCTCTTTCGTTCGAATGTAATCCAAGGAGACCGTAAAAACGTCTTGAACATCAAAACACCTTCCTTGCTTATGTATACTCATGGGATTGGTCAGTGTTTGGTCAGCGCTATCTGTATAGAGGGCGCTTACACCCAATCTTACAGCTGACATCACTCAATCAATGTCATGAATACAAACGAAAAAGGAAAAACTACCCATTTGTTAGTTATAAGTATAAATTAAAAATGCAAGATTAACAATATTGAAAATTATTTTTTTAATTTGTTTCAGAATATAGTCGACGGGCCAGAAAACCAAAATAACGTTTATAACGTTTATATTAACGTTATTATTATTATTTAACTATAAAGAAAATCAAGGAGGCTTTTAATTCAAAGCCAGTTCCTTTGTTCAAAGTGCGGGTGACTCTTTTGAAGGCCAAGTCCCAGAAACTAGTCGACAAATATAAAATAAAACCGTATAAATGAAGTTTAAAACTATTTTTTGACCATTACTAAAAGAAGAAATTATATGCGTAAGATGTAAATTTACGAGAGAGAGTATATGTATGTGTTTGCCTATTCACACTCCAGTAACCTGAAAATGGTTCGATTTTAGTGGCATTTGGTAAAAAAAATACTACATCCCAGTTGAGAGTAGAGATGTGGGGAGGATAATTTTCCAGAAAATTTTCAGCTATGTTTTTCCGGAAAATTTTCCATTTACAAAAAGCAATTTTTTCGTCAATTTGTTCTAGGACATATATGAGCTATCCATATTCTCTTATATTAGCTAATTTCTGAACAGTTTTTTAAAAAAAAAACTACATGTTTTAAGTCAACTTTTTAATCCACATGAATAAAATAAAATTTGATTATGTTTTACCTAACAATTGCCTTATGTAATGACTCATAAAAAGTCAATTCATTTCATAATAAAAGAGCACTCACAGGAAATGAATTGCCCATTTCTCTTAATATTTGATAAACAAGGTTGTACCGGAAACCAGAAGATGGATCCACCACTCTGTACTAGCTTCAACAATTTTAAGAAAAGTCACCTCATGTAAACAACACTAGGTTGAAATTAAATAAAAAAAATCATACTGTCATGAATAATAGTAAACCAGCAAACAAAAGCAAATGTAGGTAGGTAAATGCAAATATTGTGATGCAAATAGATTGACAGATTAAGACAAGGGGAAGCTGCTATGTTTCACAAATTATTCATTTGACGAGCAATGACAATGTCGTCCTTTCAAATTCTGCTTCTTCTTCTGAGCAGAGAGAGAATGAAAAACATTATTTTTAAAAAATAAAACACAAAGTACTTATCAACCAGTAGGCATAGGAACTAAAGTTAAATACCTGTATAAAAAAAGTCCGACTCGCAGGAACTGCGTCATCTTAGTGCGGTTACGTTCATATCTCTAGTGCTATTAGTAAAGGAATAGTATCAGTTATTGGTGGGGTTTGATCTTTCGTGAAAAATATAAAATAAAATCTCGAAGAGAAAATAGATTTAAGGCGCCACAACAGGAAACTGGCAGTTTCATGACGACTTCTCCCACCTTCTCAACGTTCACTGTTGGTCACACTATAATAACGTTTCATATTTTCTTCCCTTGTTTTAGTCAAATACTTGTTTTACTGGCTAATCCAAATAAAATAAGCAACAAACAGTTAAAACGTTAGGTAACCAGATACAAAAACCCCTTTAAAAGATCAAAACTAACAATTGCGAATTTGGAAGCCCTTATTTCTCCGATTGACATCACCCCATCGAAAATTACATCAGAACCTTTTTTGTAGGGAATTTAGTAACCTTTTGAATGGCTACCTTCCACTTACCACGATTTCCCGACGGTTTTTGAGATATTTTAGAAAATACGAAAATCCCAAAACTTTTCATGCCTGTTAATGAAATATTTTATTTCTAGTACTTCCTTAACTCCAAACGGAACCAAAATTTACCTATCATAGATTAGATGAATATCAAACGTCTGGAACAAGTTTCAACTGAATTAATTGTTTCTGAAAAGTCCAAGTGAAAATTAGTTTGGAAAAGTAGGTGTTTCAATGTTTCTTGAATATGGTTACAGGTATAGCTTAAAAATGGTTTCATTCGTTTTTCTGCATCAAGAAACCTATAATACGAGTACCTTCACGCATGAACATCATGAGGTCAACCTAATAAGCGGGTTTCCTTCCTATGGAGGGATGGAGGAACCGCACTAAAAATATGTAAATCGATCAATCAACAAACTAATTGAAATGGCTAAAACTAAAAATATAATTTTTTTTTTTTTTTTTTTTTTTTTTTTTTTTTTTTTTTTTTTTTTTTTTTTTTTTTTTTTTTTTTTTTTTACGGCGCATCTACATCTAGGTCATTAGCGCCGACATCCAGGGTGCAGCGAGGAATTTTACCAGCGAGCCGTGGGATGATAAAATTCCTCCCGGAGGTTGGGAATCGAACCCACCATCTCCCGCTTATGAATCCAAGGCGCTAGCCATTAGACCACGGGAGACCCAAAAAAAAAAAAAAAAAAAAAAAAAAAAAAAAAAAAAAAAAAAAAAATATATATATAATGATGAAAATATTTGTAAAAATGTTTAGAAAAATAAATTAATAATACAAAATTAAATTAAAGGAACACACATTCTCGAATTGTTCATTTAATTTAATAAAATCGTAGTGTTCCACAGTTAGATGCTTGTAAAATTGCGATCAAAATCATATATTGTATTTGATTTTCCCCATAAATTCTTGAATTAACCATTCGAAGGGTTACTTGTTTAGAAAAAATGTTTCTAAAGTAATTTTCGATGTGGCGATGTCAATCGGAGAAATAAGTTCTTAAATTTTCGAAATTGTTAGTTTTGTTCATTTCAACGGGGTTTTGTCCACTGTTCACCCAACGATTTAATTTCATTTAATAGCGCGAACGTAGAGCATGCGGGGGAGTCATTTACGCTTAGGATATTGTCAGTTTACAGTTGTGGTGCCTTAAACTTCATCCTCTTGGAGATTCTAGTCCTTTACTAATGCCAATAGGGATACGAACGGAACCGCCCTGAGATGACGCAGTTCCTGCGAGTTGGACTTTTTATGGTTATTCAGTTTTTTTATGAAATGTGTCAGTGCCATTAATATAAAAAATCCTTTTATGTTTTTGTAGAGAAGAAAATTATGGAGTTACATTAGAATATATTTTGTTTTTATTTCGGATATGTTCATACATCAATTTAGCAAATAAAATATTTTCTTCCATGTGGTATTCTTTAATTAATTACTGAAATATTATATATACATAATTAAAAACTTTTAAATCACATTTCTACGCTTTGTTCATTATAATTTTGCGTATTTTTTAGTTGGAAGGGGGAAAACTCAAAAGGATGTCCTATGCACAATATAATATAGTTGATTAAAATACTCCAGTGTTGCTTAATTGTAGTCGCTAGTTTAATTTAGAGTAACGCGAACATTTAGCGGCTCGGAAAATTTTCCGATTCAAAATTTTCCGGAAAACCCACATCTCTAGTTGAGAGAGCCTACCTATCGGCGACATGCGCGCGAAAAATAATCTGTGATTTCGGTTTTGCGTGTAAAGGCTTTCAGGCACACTCTATACAGGTAATTTGACCTGTTAAACTAAATGAAACAATTTTAAAATACATATCTATAACTGTTTTTGAGAAAACAGGGGAAAAACCTAGAAATTCTATTTGGAGAAGCAGTTGTGAGTGTTTCGTATAAGATTTCTTAAAAGTCTTAAAATCGGTTCGATATTATAGTAATATAAAAATAAGAGAACATTGCCGAAACGCATATTTTAGTTCGTTTGTCTAAAAACCAATAGCATGTTAAATACTATCTCTCTTGACTCACGTTTAATAAAAAATAAATTAAAAAATGATTTTATATTAAGCCTACCTGAAAACTGTAATAGCCAACATTCCTTTCCACACATTTATAATAGTGCATTATAAATCTGCAATCCGGCTTATTTGTGATGTTTGATTTTGATGATGATTTTTTCTCTGGATATATTTCTTCCTAGCTGCTAATAAGACAAAATAAATTTTAAAAAAATAAGTAAATGCTAATTGCGATAGAAAATAGTATACTATGCAGTGTTTATTTTAGGAATAGAGCATTCATAAACATCAAGGCACATTATCTTATATATACAGGATGTCCCAAATAAGACGGCTCAAACTAATGTTGCGGCCAAACCGTTGGTCTGAGAAAATAATGTCAGAGGCAAAAGTTGTAGGACATGACTTAAGCTTTCTAAATATGTCAACCATTTAGCATATTAGCGCATGTGCGCTCGGCGCTCGATGAAATGTTGGGGTTTGCAGATGACCCCTATTATTATGCACATCATTTTGAAGGAAATAAAAAAACAAAACCTTTGCCGCAAACCGCACTTCGATATCTTTAAAATCAAATGAGTTTCGTGCGATTCAAATTTTATTGTTTTAAATTAAAACTTTTTTTACAATTCGTCATTTATTTACTGTTTGCCAAGAGAATGTTTATATTTTTTTTTTAGTAACATGAATAATTCTAAGAGTACCTTTAAAAAAAACAAAAAAATAAAAAAACAAAAACAAAACAATCTTCCTAATTCTTACCATTTTTTTTACATGCTGGATATTATTCAATAAACTGTCATTTAAGTCTGCTTTATGAAAAAATTATATACTCCCACTGGCAGAATACACTGCGTTTTAGCCCCCTTTAACTGGTTTTATAATTGACAAAGAGTACTCATTCTTCAAGTAAATTTTGTATAATTTACGATACTGGGCCATTCCACGCCAAATCATCCAGGGGTTGACACCCAAGGTTGGCAGATTTTAATGAAACTTGGTGAGTATATTCTAGTAATGGACATGAGTACAAATATAAAATTTTATGTTGTTCTGTTCATTAGTTTCTGAAATGCAGCACTTTAAAAATTCTTTAAAATGTGCAAAATATCATTGATCATACATCTGGCAACAATCTATACTTTTACAACTTTTGCTCTAAAACTGTTAATTTTAATGATAGAGAGTTAATTTTTTTTAATTTGTTCGGCATTAAATTGTCAATGGAAATATATTGCTAGATACAAGATTTAGAGCCATAGAAATAGTTTAAAAAATTCTTGAATAGCAAAATTGAGATTGATCTGAACATTGATATGCATCCATAAATTGCTTAATACCATGAGTCTACCTCCAAGAACACCTAAATCAATTATATCACCAAAAACTAGATTAAAAATGCAAAAAAATGGTGTAATAAAATTAGTGGGCTTTTGAGTTTTTAATAAGTTAAGAGTTGATCAAAGTTATACTATGAAAAAGTACATATATCCGCGATTAGACTGCCTCTATTAACTCTAAAAATACCCCAATAATACATAGAAAAGTACCATTATAATTTTGCTGGCTATTTGTATGATATTAATAACTAAAGTAAAACAAAAATATTCGTCTTGATAATGTAGGGCCTAAATTAGGGTTTTATAATAATAAAAAAAAATACGAGATTGAAATTAAAATCACTTTATGTCAGACAAATAATGTCTGAACCAGGATTAATTAAGAAAATTCAGATTTGGATAGTGATATTTATTTAACAGACAGGACATATTCACTTAACCGGATGGGGGGGGGCAACATAGTAGACAGAGGCCGCCAAGTATCCTTCCATACATAATACTGGCTGTTCAATACAGTCTCTGAAATTTTTAGTAGAACCTCTAATTTCTGTTTTATATCTCACCAACTAAGACAATGGATTTTATTAAAACCCAATTTCCACACATAAACAGAATAGAGTTTGTTACAGGGGGGTGTAATGCCCAATACAAACATTTTAAGAGCATTATGAATTTGTGTCATCACAAAACAGACTTCTAGATGGATGCTTGTGGGTCTTGCCCAAGACGGCTCAAACTAATTTTGCGGCCAAACGGTTGGTCTGAGAAAAAAATGTCAGTGGCAAAAGTAGGGCATGACTTAAGCTTTCTAAATATGTCGACTATTTAACATATTTACTGCGCATGTGCGCTTGGCGCTGGATGCAATGTTGGGGTTTGCAGATGACCCCTATTATCATGCACATCATTTTGAAGGGAATTAAAAAACAAAACCTTTGCCGCAAACCGCACTTCGATATCTTTAAAATCAAATGAGTTTCGTGCGATTCAAATTTTATTGTTTTAAATTAAAACTTTTTTGTAGGCCCTTACAGAGGTCGGTTATAATTGTGTAATACATGACTTTGAGGTATTTTTTCCTCGACTTTCTGAAAAAAATATGGCCGATCCTCTAAGAGAATTATTTTTCCTAATAACTTTAATAAAATTTAAAATAAGGCATATTTTTTTAAATATTTAGTCTAATTCTTCTTTAGGGATTAACTAAGCTAAAGCTATCTAGTGTGATCATTCGTGTTATCCATCTAATCCTTTGGATCAGATATTCCTTATTGGATTATGGTGCATTATTTAGCTTTTGTTCATTATTAGTGTAATATTCGCTTTCAACCATGAAGTTCACAAGTAGTGAGATTGTGGATAGGATTATTGTTTCCGGGGAGTGTAGGCAAAAGCTCCGATGGCTGCTCGACTTTACGCGCAATATTACCCAAACCGAGTTCATCCGTCTTACAAAATGATTTTGCGCCTGGTGTCAAACGCCCGACAAGGACATTTCTCTTTCACCAGAAGACATCGAAGAAGAGACCAGGACATCATCTTGGACCTTGTTAGGAGAAAACCCCACATCAGTGTTCGGGAAATTGCCAGAGAAACACGGATTTCAAGAGGAACTGCTCACTGCACACTTCAGCGCGGTAAGTGCCACTCTTATCAGATATCTTTGCATCAAGACCTTTCAAGTAGTGATATGGAAGTGAGGGAGGAGTACTGCAGGTGGGGAATCAACTTCTTACAACGGTAAAACGGAGTATTCATGAGGAATGTTCTCGTCTGTGATGAAGCCACATTGGTAAGTGATAGTTCCGTGAACAGGCATAATTCACATTATTGGTCCATCAATAACCCTCACTGGATAAGGCAGCTGGACCACCAGTATCGGTGGTCAGTAAACTTCTGGTGCGGGATTCTGGGCAGTAAAATTATTGGCCCATATTTTTTGGAAAGTCCTCTATCAGAGAATGCTTACAGGACATTCATCTTGGATCGATTTCCAGAGCTCATGGAAAACTTACCACTAGAGACAAGACGTACAATGTGGTTCCAGCATGATGGTGGTCAAGCCCATTATTCCCAAGAAGCTACGCATGCTGTAACCTCCATAGTCGGAAACCGTTGGATTGGCAGAGATGGCCCTATTTCTTGGCCACCTAGATCACCTGCACTCACTCCGCTGGACTTCTTCCTGTGGGGTACAGTTAAAAATATGGTCTACTCTAATCCGCCTAGTACACAAGAGCAAATTCCTGAAGCCTGAAGAGCCATATTGGAGGAACAAGTATTGAGAGCAGTTGAGAGCATATGTTCCAGACTTCAAAGGTGTCTGGATGTTGAAGGTGGCATCTTTGAAGACACTATTAATTTTTGAAGGAATAAAAATACAGTAAAATGGATGCTTTGAAACTGCAAGATAAGAGGTTTCTTTACAATTTATTATTTAATCTATCAATGAAATAGGGTTATCACATAAATTGTACGTCTCAAACGAAAAATCAGACTAAATACATAAAAAATATGCCTTATTTTAAATTTTATTAAATTTATTAGGAAAAATATTAGGAATAAGAGAATCAGCAATATTGTTTTCAGAAAGTTGAGGAAAAAATACCTCAAAGTCATGTATCACACAACTATAACCGACCTCTGTAAGGGCCTACAAAAAAAGTTTTAATTTAAAACAATAAACTTTGAATCGCACGAAACTCATTTGATTTTAAAGATATCGAAGTGCGGTTTGCGGCAAAGGTTTTGTTTTTTAATTCCCTTCAAAACGATGTGCATGATAATAGGGGTCATCTGTAAACCCCAACATTGCATCCAGCGCCAAGCGCACATGCCCAGTAAATATGTTAAATAGTCGACATATTTAGAAAGCTTAAGTCATGCCCTACAACTTTTGGCCGCAAAATTAGTTTGAGCCGTCTTGGGACACCCTGTATATATATGTATATATATATATATATATATATATATATATATATATATATGTATAAAAGGCATTATTATTTATATATAAAGGGTGTGAGGAACACTAGTAGGCACGAAGTGGAACAAAAATGGTCCTTTGGGCAAGGGTCAATTTCTAACAGGGCGGGTAGAAACTTATTTTATTTTATTTTATTTTTTGGTTAACCACGTTTTTTTTAAAAAAAAGCAATAACTAAGTAACTGTTTAAGATATTTAATTCCCAATTGCAGTATCGTAAATTATACAAAATTTACTTGAAGAATGAGTACTCTTTGTCAATTATAAAACCAGTTAAAGGGAGCTAAAACGCAGTGTATTCTGCCAGTGGGAGTATATAATTTTTGCATAAAGCAGACTTAAATGACAGTTTATTGAATAATATCCATATTAAAAAAAAATGGTAAGAATTAGGAAGATTGTTTTTTTTTTGTTTTTTTATTTTTATTTATTATTTTTTTTTTTTTAAAAAAGGTACTCTTAGAATTATTTATGTTACTAAAAAAAAAAAATTATAAACATTCTCTTGTCAAACAGTAAATAAATGACGAATTGTAAGCCTTTTGTAAATATTTGTGCATATTCTGAAAAGAAAGAGGTTCATAGCTCTTCAGTTATTTGAACCACTGAGAACAGCCCTTACTAAGATGACACAAATGGCCTGGAATTACAAAGCATTTTTTTCTCCTGCTCCTAGAGTGTAGTGTTAAGAGCAAGGAAGTGGCTCCCTCATTAGTGGAACTAGGGAGTTATTGATTGAGGAGTTAGTTTCATCCGTTGACGATAGAAAGCAGCACTCGTCGGCACGAAGCCAGACTAGTTAGTTCAGCCGTTCTCCGCTAGATGTCACAAGCTTCGTCGAATTGCCGCCACATCTTCCCGCCCTACCGGCTTCTCTCTTCGGTCTCTTCTTGCAACATAACCGGTCTCAAATATTTATAGAGAGGGTAAGGAACTCTTTAAAGCGTTTCGTAGGCAATTTATAACGACATGACGTACAGCTCACCCGTGGCACGCCTCCTTGGTAATGGGCCCCTAGAAGCTGGTTCCTACATGCTTACTGATGTCTGTAAGTACATCCCTCAACCTCCAGGTCAACCATCAGCTGTCAGGGAAGCGCCCCTCCTCCTCATTTCTACTTTAAATAGGTGGAAATTTCGTTCAAAATTAAGAATAAGAAGTCAAAGTATAGTTGGGATTTGGCTAAGGGAAAACGTCAGATTTTCAGAAGGTAGGCCTGTTCAGCTTTAAGTAGTGATGGATGAATCTCGAAAATGAATCGATTTTTTGAATTCTGATCGAAATGAAAAGATCGATTCACAAAAAAAAGAGTTCAGATCGTTTCATAAGATCGATCTTCTAGGCTCAGAAGATCGAACTACGATATGGATCGATTTCACAATTACCTACAAAATTCGTATTTCATTTCGATTTGAATCGATTTCGCATTCGAGAATCGCCTTTCACTACCACGAATCGACCTAAATAAGTAAATTTGAATATTTGATAATATGAAGAATATATCGGTAAACTGAAAGTAGAAAAATCTAAGACTATTTTTCCTTTAAAAATAATATACATATAATAAAACTACTACTGTTACATCATATATATGGGTATTATTACAAATATATGTTTATCAAATGATAAAAAAAACAATAAAATAATAATAATTGAGAAAAATTGGTGTACAAATCAAGGACATAGTTTGAAACCTTATTTTTATTATATTAGCTTCTTCAATCTAGTTGGAGAAACGGGAGATATTGCGTCGTTGTATTATGTTATTGCTACATTAAAAGTCTAGTCCGATTCTAGATAGATCGATATTTAAAAAGATTGGCCGTTGGAAATCGATTAAAAAAAGACATATCGTGTTAAAAAGGTCGATTAAGATCGCCCATCTTTAGCTTTAAACGTAGACAACACTTATCCATGGTTACCTAAAACTTATCGTGGTCTTCCTCCATCACCCAGACATCATTTGCTGAAGAAGGAAACCAAAGCGCACGCTGAAACGTTCGAAATATAGATTTTTCTGAGTATCTGACGTTTTCAATCCACTTTCAATTTTAGCGCGATTACTCCCTATCTCCATAGGGAGAACCCGCTTATGAGGTTGACCTCATGACGCAATCCGGAAGTGCCGACTAGAAACTTTCACGTTTCAGACCCTATAGATCACGAAAATATAGGTGGCCCAAATTTGTATATATATATATATATATATATATATATATATATATATATATATATATATATATATATATATGTATATATATGCTTGTCTGTTCGCGCTCTAGCAAGCTCAAAAATGGTCCGATTTTAACGAAATTTGGTACAAGAATCTGTCGTCTAATTTGAAAGGTTAAGTTCGTTAACCACTAGAATCCGCCTACTAGAAGATAGTGTTTGGGGCGAAATTCGCGCAAAACAAATCGTAACGCTTACATTTTTGTGTTTATATGCTTGCAGATACTTGTTTTATAGGTTTCTTAACATAAGAAAACGAATGAAACCATTTATAAGGCGATATCTGCAACCGTTCCTGAGAAAAGTGGAATCAATGTTTTTGTGAGTACTTAGAATAGCGGGATTCAATGGAAATATTTTCTACAGCTTGGAAATTAATCCCAACTAAGATGTTTAAATTTTGGTTATATTTGGAGTTAAGGAAGTCTGCGAAAAAAAATATTTTATTGATAGACATGAAAAGTTTTCGGATCTTCATATATTTTTCGTAAATATCTCGATAACGGTTGGGAAATCGTGCTAAGTGGAAGGTGACCATTCGAATGCTTACTAAATTCTCTACAAAAAAGGTTCTGAAGCAATATTGGATGGGGCAACGTCAATCAGAGATATAAGCGCATAAAACTTAAAAAATGTTTGTTTTGTTGTTTTAAAAGGGGTTTTCTCTTTGTTTATTTCACTTTTTAATTGTTTTTTTCTTGTTTTAAATTGCATTTATCAGCAAAATTAGTATAGTAGTAAAATAAGCTAAGAAACGGTGAAAGGTATAGGTAATAATAAGTCTGGAGTGGCTGTGGTAATCAATATGGCTGTGGCTAATCATGATGACGTAGTTTGTTTTGAATTTTTCTGTCTATATAACCTTCCTCATAGCCTCCAACTGAAGTTATCGTTATTTCTTATTTCATAGAAAGATTTAACCCACGACAGAATGGAATTTTATTCGCCATGAAGCACATATTTACAGTTGATTATAATAGTAAGACGAATTTGCTAGTAAAACAAGATACTTAAAATGACAACGAATTTTTGGTTGTTACGAAGAGCCTTCTCAGAAGTAGTCAAAGAGTAAGTACGTTTTCAGTACATAATTGTATTGACTTATACAGATTAAGAATTATCCACTTCTGTGTAAGTTGGCTACTGTCAGTTTCCTGTGATTTGTGATGCTAATTTATTCCATTCCTTTGAGATGTACGTAACCGCGCTAAAATGACGCAGTTCCTGCGAGTCGGACTTTTATTTCTCCTATTCCACAGTGGCCAGAGAACCATAATAAGTGTAAACGTATTTTAGTATAAAAATACTAAAATTATATGTGTTCTATTTTTATGTGTTACGTATCGTGGATAAGCACACTGTGATAGGTTTTTCAAGAAACCAGGATTTTTTTTTTTTTTTTTTTTTTAGATTCTGCTATATATTAAGGGTGAAGATCAAAACTCATTTACTATAAACTATTCTTGTGAAATGTTTATTTGTTCTATATGTTTCACGCCATCCTATCTCATCAGGAGCACTTAAAATGATAATAGATCGCAACAGCCTTCACCTCAATCATGGCCACTGTAGATCAGCTGTAAAATCTGTGATTTTTAGGGGGTAAATGTAGATTTCCCAAAAGATGTCTAAGTTATTTTATGAAGTAAGTAATTTTTTGTCAAGCACAGCTTATTAACTTAAAAAATAATTTATTCAGACATTTAATTTATTTATTTATTTTTTTTTATTAACAGCCTTTTTCTATGCTTAATTGTATATATATTTTCTTTTATTTTACGTTTAATAGTGATTCTCTGGTGCCATTGACCATAGCAGTCGACGCACCCTAATTAAAAAAAAAAAAAAAAAAAAAAAAAAGTGATTCTCTCCTTATCCAATTCTCTTAACAGTTTCATAAGCAAAAGTGTAAAATAAGTAGTCAAACCTTTCGCTGTGTGGTTTAAGTTGAAATGTTAACAAAATTGCATGATATTTGTAAATAGCTTCTGTCGAAATGTATAAACAAAGATGATAATGGGTATGTATATTGACAGGATTGAGTATATTGATAACGAATAAACAAAAAAATAGTTGAAAATACTTTTGACTTATTTTCATTGTTCATAACAATAGAATTTCAAGAAGCCTTCGGATTTAGTAATACTCCTGCGCCTGAAATCTTCTTTGCACCTTTCATCCCAAGTGCTAAACTGCAATAACAACTCTGAATGGGAGACTTACGCATTAGGAATATCCTCCATTCATTGAAGGATGCATTTCATTCAGGAGCATACGTCTCCTATAGTAGTGAGGGGTATATTGAAAGGCCCCCACAATAAGGGAGGGTAAATCCTAGAAATCGGACTAAGGATTATATTTTTTCCCTTGAGCAAGCCAAAGGAGGGAGGGCCTTGCTTCTATTGTAATGGAGGGTCCATTCAGAGCTTTGACATTTCGTGGGCCCAACCTTCATGAAGAGTTTCTTGAACCACCTTGAAATATCTTACCTTTTCATAATATAACAAATTATTTCAATAAAGATAATAACAATTCAAATTAAATATTAAAAAGCTATTTTATTTCATATTGAGATGCAGTTAGCCGTTTAGGTGATGATGATAAGAAGTCAAGGAATGGTCAGGATTCGGCTAAGACGATCTTCAGAAAAATCTATATTTTGAATGTTTCGGCATGCACTTCGTAGGGGCATATATAGTAAATCATTTAGGGGGAAGGGGGCTGGGAGCCCCAGAGATTTGGGGGTCATCGAATACCCTCTGGGTACACGCGTTTCCATGATTGACCTCTTCATTGCCCTGGTCACAACTTATAAAAGGTTCCATGGGCATATGTAGGGGGGGGGGGGGTTATATAATTGTGATTTAATCAGGAAAATGTGCCATAAAAAACTTACAAATTTATTAAATGAGATCACATAAGTCAGAAATAATATTTTTTTTGTTGGGTGTAATAGCGTTTCAGTTGGCTAACAATTCCAAGCTCTAGATTGTTAGTATTCCATGACCCCCAAACGCTCCCAGCCCCCCCGAAATTATATCCTATGTACGCCCCTGAAAAGTTCACAACAAAGCAGCGTGGAAGAAATAGCCAAAATGCGCCAACACATCTTTTTACCAAATGCGTAAGCCATCTTTTTCACTTTATGATATCTTTCCTAAACATTATGTACGAATTTTTGAGTGCTTTCTATTTTATCAGAAAATATATATATATATATTATATATGTGTGTATAAATAATTACGAGGTCCATTTTCGGTGCTTGGTAAGTGGTAAATTGGTAAGATTTTTAAAAACTCTTTCATAAGTGTAACTTCCTGTTTAAATGTATAAACTCATATGACTTGTATATTGAATTATTTAATCAATAAAAATATATACATTTTTATTTTGATATTATATAAATGATTTGAACATTATCAATGTATAATGAATTATTTGGACATATTAGGTAAAAGAAAAAAGTGGGTAGGTTTTCTAGATTTCATGTTCCATGCCTTCAAAACTTAATAAGGGAAGTAAATAAATCGCTTCAAGGAAAAAAGTAATTTTTGCCAAATTAAAACTATATTTGTACAGCCTAAATGGAATCTTTAATGGGAAATGTTGCATAAACATTATTCTAGGTGTTTCCATGAAATGTATGCTTTTATCTAATAATTTATTTTAATAATAATGACACTAATTCTATTAGTATTTACATATGAGAAGAAAAATACATTCTCAGAAAAAAGTAACTTGGATTTGTTTAGAATACAAGGTAAACAGTAAGGAACTGAATGAAGTTTAACAAAGAAAAAAATATCTCAGGAGCTTAGAATCAGGCTTGCCACACTGTGAGGTTTTAAGTAGAACGGATTGGACTATTATTAGAAATCCTATCCAATAATACACACGGAATAATCCCACACATCTGTTCCACGGAAACATTCCAATCTTCTCCTTATAAACACTTTCACTACTTCCTAAATATAGTGAAAAAAAAAGCAGCAAGATGAGGCAATTACAAGATTTTTTATTTATTTATTAAAAAACAAAAATATACAATTTCTTATGAATGATTTCATTTATTTTTTTATAAATTATTTTGGCTTTTAAATTTTACTCGCACTACTAATTTATTTAGTTACTTTGATTTTTTCATCTTGAAAATAATTAATTATTTAAGTATCGATTTTTAGGTACATTTTTCTTCTTTTTTGTTAGCTTATTACATCAATGGTTGTTCCCAATTGTTGTTGTATTGGGTTCACTAGACAGTTTGCAGATTTCATATAAATTCTTTCAACTGATAATCATCTTAAGGGATATTTTTATTTTATACTTTTATCCACTTAATGCATTGAGGATTAATGATGAAATGGTATTTTTTTTTAATTACTAGTATGTTGTTATGTTGTAACAATAATTGTAAATACATGGAAAACAATAATGGAGTTACAGCATGATTCAAAATTTATATGAGGGTCCTAAGTTTATTTGAATTGCAATTTACGATTAGGTACTTCTATTTCTAGATGCTTATTATATTTGACCACCTGGGCCAGACTCAGACGACAGGTAGCAAAGTTTCTGGCTGGCCGAGTTCCTTAAATATCTTAATAAAATTTCAGCAGGATTTTAGCAGGAACTGCGTCATCTAAGCACGTTTCAGTTTTTCTCTCTTATGTCATTTGGACTGTTAAGAATTGAAACACTTAATATTTGGTCTTAACATTTCGTGAAAAATTTAAACTTCTGATAAAATGTAAAATAGAATCTCAAAGCGAAGCAAGATCTTAGGTGCCACAACAAAAAACTGTCAGTGTCTCCACTCAATAGATACACCGATTTCTCCGAATGAGTTTGCTTTGTCCTTATGTGTAGCAAATGTCATAAACTTTTTATAGATTTGACTACGATTTCACAACCGGCTTCGAGATATATAGGAATATATCCGAAACTCCCAAGAAAAGTCTATTTTTTTGACAATAGTATAGAAATGGCTTTGAAAATGGTTTCATTAGATTCTCTACGTCCCATTACTTATAACACGTGAGGCTGGAAGCCTAGTAACGCAGAAAAGTAACCATGTTCCGGTGGAGGGATTTTCCTGGTTAAGGAACTTCATCTTTCAAAACACCCAAAGTATTTTTGCACACACACACACACACACACACACACACACACACACACACATATATATATATATATATATATATATATATATATATATGTTCCCAAATTTGAACCAGCGTTATTTCATTGTTCTATAGGTTCGAAAACGTGAACTTTTCTAGTCGGCACTTCTGCATAGCGTAATGAGGTTAGCCTCATAAGTAGATTTCCTCCCTATGGATGGATGAAGGAAACGCGTAAAATCGATTGAGAAATAGGATTACAAGTAATCATTCAAAGTTCAACAAATTTCCTAAAAAAATAAAAAATAAACTCATGCATGAGTTATGCATGATAGGGCCACCTTATTCCAAGAAAACTGTGCCTGACTTTTTGACTGTGTTGGCAAAATTTCATTCTTAGCGCTCCAAATCGCACTGATATAAGCTGGTATATTAAATGAAAGGACGCTAAGATGACACCAATCCTATTGTTCTGATAAACCTGCTGGAAAACTTGCGTTTCAAAGCATGCTCTATTCAATTAGAGAAACCATTTATATTTTACAGCGGTACTGCCAGACATTATAATGACCGTGTCGGCCCATTACTTAAAAACACATAATCCCAATTTGATCTGAAAAGCAGTAGTAAAGGAAAATAGCTGTCCTAATTGAAAACGGAATGGCGTGAGTTGGCTTGGAATAGAAGTCAGCTGGGATTATCTACACATCTATCTATCAAGTCTGTTCTTCCTTTTTTAGGTCATCTTTCCTCAGGATTAGCTTCTTTAGGTAATCCATTAGTCCACTATTAGACTCATAGTACTATTGAGAAATAGCTCTTAGCAACTAACATTTACCTTCCTTCATTTTTACTTTGACATAACAGTTATTACTTTTCTGCTTGACTTATTAGTATTTTCTTAATATGTACTAAATATTTTCTTGGGATAGACAATTATTTTTACTGCTGTTGCGATCAGAATTAAATAAATGTAGGTACAAAACATTATATCCTTGTTATATCAATTAGAACGTTCGAATTTAATTCTTATTGCAGATAGCATATCGTCCCTACCATGTCAAACTATCGAATATGAAAATAGGAGCAAAATAGGAACATATTCTATGCTTTGATGAAGTAATATATTGAAAAATGATCTTATTCGATACTTTATTTAAGACATTAAAGGCTATTATATAAAGGGGTTAGAGTAGGGACAATTTGCGACAAACCGTATCGTTCACAATCCACGAGCGAAGTCCCGAATCTAAAGTCCGTCACGCAGGCGCTGCATAACTAAGCACTTTCCTCAGAATTTGGGTAGTGTAGATTGCTTTCCAGAACAATTTGCTTAAAATATCCTACTTAAATAAAATAAAAACATGAATAGTTCTCTTTTAAATTTGTAATGAGTAACTGATCAATTAATAATTTGCTTCCAGTGTTATGTTTACACATGGTACCTATTACACTACGTAATAAATACAAAAAAACCTCATATTATCGTATTTTGATCTAACGCAGTAACAGGATACAGTCACTCTAGTGGTAGAAAGCGTTCCTTGCGGCGGCTTTGTGAACCTACGTCTGACGGGCTTTTCTATTGAAATATATTACAAATTAAACCCCCGCTTTCCGATTGACCGATTCAGCTCATTTTTACAACACTTCTTTCTCATGAGTTACCCACGACGTATACCGCGTTTCGTTACAATACAGCAGAAATTACGACCGGTATGAGTATATTAAGAATTTGGGTCAGGAGTAAACCCCCCCTTCTAATAAACCGATTTAGTTTATTTTTACAACACATATTTACCTGTAGATTACCACTACGAATAACGAGTTTCGTCGAAATATACCAAAAATCACGGCTGGTAATGGCGAATTGGTATTGTGGGTCCGGAGTAAACCCCCCTCCTAATGAACCGATTTAGTTCATTTTTATATCTCACTTTTCTCTCTATATTGCCACTACGAATACCAAGTTTCGTTGAAATATAACAAATATTACGGCTGACATAGTCAAATTAGTGTTTTGGGTTCGGGGTAAACCCCCCCTTCCGGTGGACCGACTTTGGTGGTTAACGAACTCGTTCAATCGTTAGCTAATTGAATGCTATATACCAAGTTTCGTGACGAAAAAACAAAAACTCTGGCCGCTATCGTGTTAACAGACACACACACATATATATATATATATATATATATATATATATATATATATATATATATATATAGATATATATAAATTTTAACGGGGGTCATTTTCGGTGTCTACTAGGTAGGATCTATAAAGATTTGAAGAAATTTTTCAAAAATTCCGTCATGAGTCCAACCTCAATAGCTACTTTCCTTCGGAGGAAAGTGCTAAAAACGATAGCTTGACATGGCAGGGACACTATATTGAGCAGAATTGCATGGAGGAGAGAGGAGAGGTGCCGGTGTGTGTGTGTGTATGTATGTATATATACATACATATATGTATATATATATATACTTATATATATATATATATATATATATATATATATATATATATATATATATATATACAAATTCATTTGAATCCCCATTTTTTCAACCACAAAAACTGTAATAAGAAAAGTTATTTGGACCACTGGAATCTGTTGTTCAGGATCATTTGTACACGTTTCAATTTCAAATAAGGCTGAAAACATCCATATATCTAACAAAAAGTACCATGAATGGATGTAAGTTAATTAATTGCTCAATCATATACTTTGAAAGAACTTTCACTGGTGGTTGAGTGCAGTCTTCCAAGAAGCCAGTCATGTCAATGGTAGATCCATACAGAATGTTTTGATATCTTTATCGTGGTAATGCTGTCCACATTACAGAATTAGATGATTTTTTTTTGTTAAGACTAGTTGATATTTCACGATGATTCTCCCCAAAGAAATATGATTTCGCAACTAATAGTTTTCCTCAATCTACCACACATATTTGAAAACAATAGTAATATAAGACGATATAAGAGTGCTTTAGAACATAATGCTCAAATGAGGCGGCTCTGCCGTACAATTACTTAAGCCCAAGGGTGCAAGTACTCGTGCGAGTTCGATACGCTAACGAAGCACTGGTGCATATGAACTTAGATATAAATAGTTATAAAATAATTTTCCAGAACAATTAATCTTCTCATATTGAACTTTAAAAGCAAGAAGAAGAATAATCCAGGACTTCAGATCCACTAGAGAGATTCCTAAAGAGATTTTCCATAATTTGACAATAGAACTCAAAATGATATTCTGCTTTATATACATTTTCTTTCAAATTGTTCATTGGTGCTTGTTCAAAGAGAGTGAAACATACACAGATGGGCTCTTAAGAGGATTAATACTGTAATTAAAATTTAATAAACATAAAAAAATTGTGACATCATATGATATTGTATATAATGTGTTTAAAAATACCGATTTTTTTTTAAAGGCAAATAAAGATTCGTGAAAAAGATTATCAAGAGCTTTTAAATGAAATAGTCTTTGCGAGCATCATACTTACAAGGGGAGTATACAGCGATGGGGTCACCGATCTGGACCAATTTTTTTCTGGTGATTCTACATCGAAAAAATAGTAGACACGTGTCCGAGCGTTCCGTCCAATGCGCCTTAGGAGCCGAGAAATAAAATAAAATAGGTTGAAAGTGCTTTATTTTTTATATCGAGTTTAGAAAATGATATCGACATGATTCTTTCACCATTTCATTTGTTTTTTAGAGTAGATTAAAAGAAAAGTATAATCGTTAAACCATATATTATATTTCATCAAATATATTCAAAAATATGCTTACGTTTTCAAGTAAACTGGTATTATACATTTTTGTACACCAAAAATAATAGCAGATTGAACAGATTGAAAACAAAAAATAATGATTTTTCCCAGTCTGGAAGAGACTAAAAATTTGTAAGTGATAAAGTAACGTGACGTTTTGAAATTCAATATCTCCCCTTGAGATAATCCGATTTTTACATCATTGTCATCTTTCAAAAGAAGAAAGACTCCTTCTTCTCACCATATAAATGACTACTGTATCATCTCAAAAAGTACTTGCAAAAAATGGTTCTCAAAATAAAAATGAAATGTAAACTTTTTTGCATATAACGTTAATCCCAGAAGACGTAGAAACACCCCGATTCAAAGGAAATGTGTCACATTGGGGCCTTTATCGACCCTCCAAGTTTGGTTTGAATCGGGTAAATATTCTTTGAAAAATTGCCGGATTGTTGTATCTTTAAGAAAATTATAAGGGTCCCCCCTTAGTGAAATTTAAAATACATATTTTTTTTTTTGTAATATTCCCAAAATTTAAATTTTTCAATGTGTTAAAAACGAATCTGACTTCCCTTTTTAAATATTTTTTTTTTATAATCGATACCTTTTTAAATGTAGGTGTATGGAATATTTTGGCAGAATAATGACTATTATGAGTCAAGTAAGTAAAACAATTTTTTATTTAAAAACGGATGTCAGATTAGATTTTAGCACATTGAAAACCCCCTAAATTCAAGTTTTGGGAATATTAAAAAAAAAAAAAAATGTATTTTAAATTACGCTAAGGGGGGACCCTTATAATTTTGTTAAATATTCAACAATCTGGCCATATTTCAAAGAATGTTTACCAAATTAAAACCAAACTTGGAGGGTCGATAAAGGCCTTAATGTGACACATTTCCTTTCAATCGGGATGTTTCTACATCTTCTGGGATTGCCGTTATATGCAAAAAAGTTTACATTTCATTTTTATTTTGAGAACCATTTTTTGCAACTACTTTTTGAGATAATACAATAGTCATTTATATGGTTAGAAAAAGGAGTCTTTCTTCTTTTGAATGCTTCAATGACGTAAAAATCGGATTATCTCAAGGGGAGATATTGAATTTCAAAACGTCACATTACTTTTTCGCTTACCAATTTTTGGTCTCTTCCAGACTGGGAAAAATTATTATTTTTTGTTTTCAATGGTATTCACCACATTAGGGTTTCTTGGGGTGCTGATTTTAAATCTGCTATTATTTTTGGTGTACAAAAATGTATAATACCAGTTTACTTGAAAACGTAAGCATATTTTTGAAATATTTGACGAAATATAAATTATTGTTTAACGATTATATTTTTCTTTTAGCCTACTTTAAAAAACAAATGAATAGGTCAAAGAATCATGTCGATATCATTTTCTAAACTCGATATAAAAAATAAAGCACTTTCAACCTATTTCATTTTATTTCTCGGCTCCTAAAACGCATTGGACGGAACGCTCGGACACGTGTCGACTATTTTTCGACGTAGAATCACCAGAAAAAAATTGGTCCTGATCGGTGACCACATCGCTGTATACTCCCCCTTGTTAGTTCGAAATAACTATAAACATCACAGGTGTTGTGAGCTGGTTGGTGAAGGTTCAAAATCATATAGGAAAATGAAGGCTTTATTTTCAGTGGCTCTAGATAAGAAAATAACAAATTAATAATATTTGATATAAAATAAAATTTATTTTTATTTATTTATTTATTGATAAGGCTTCGCAACTTGGCGAATCGCCTGTTCAATTGTTACATATTAACAAATCGTCAAGTTATTTTCATACAAATGTGTTGTTATTCTAAAATGTACTAGGGAACAAAAGTTATACAATAGCAAAATAGAAAGTAATGGGTGAGTTAAGAACAAACAAAGAGAAATAAAAGATAAGGGGATAAAAAATATATAAAATAACAAAAAACAAAAAAAAAATAAACAAAAAATAAAATAAATAATAAATATATATATATATATATATATATATATATATATATGTATATATATATATATATATATATATATATATATATATATATATATATATAAATAAATAAACGAAGTGGCAACAAAATGTTTTGGGCGTAGCTTTATATATATATATATATATATATATATATATATATATATATATGTATATATATGTATATATATATATACATATATATACATATATATATATAAATTTATTTTATATATATTTATGCATAAATAATATTCATCGTTAAAATAAATAAGAAAAAAAAAACAGCAGTTTACAGTTGTTTTTTATTGTAATGCTGAATATTAAATTTATTTAAGATATTAGACTAGTGTTTCATTTGTTATTTTTCGTCTAGAAGCACTAAAGGTGAGGCCTTGTCGCGAAAGCAGTGAAGGTTGGCATATTCATTTATCATATGTGAACTTAGGCTTTGCAGCTTTTCAGTCTATTTTTTTTTTTTGTCTTGTAAAATTTTATTTCGGTTGACGAAGCAGTTCTTAAAGAACTTATTTTTTAACCGACTAATTCTGTAATAAATATGCTAATAATCGGGCTACTTATTCAAGCTATCGCAGCAAGGAATCAAAAATAATAAATTTACTTCCAGATTATTATAATTGACCAAGGAAACCTCTACTTCTAGGTACACATTAGCTAGTTAAATTTAAATTATTTCATGTAAATTTGGAAAGTTTTATTTTATTATTATTTTTTTTTAAATCCTTAGGAGTTTAGCTATAGGACCAATAGCCAAGAAAACGATTTTCTCATTCTTATAAATAATTGAATGAATAATTTATTAAGAAGGATAGCGCTGTTTCGGATAAAATATTTAGGTGCAAAATATGAACTAGGAACACAAAAACACAGTTATTTAGTGATATTTGGCATTTTTTTTAGTAACAAAAGGCTACTTATAACCGAAGTAATGTTTATATCTTTGTTTACCACGTGCAATTTTAATAGATAGAGCATGATAGTACACTTTGCCCTGTCAAAACTACCGAACAGTGAAATGCAAATATACTGTACCGACCAGACTCAGTTACCCTTACCCCTTAACCCCCCTCGATAATACTTACACTCACCATCTAATGAGAAAACAGATAATAAGTATGACAGTACAAAAACCTGCAAATGAAGCATCTAATAAAAATAAATTAGAGATTGAAAAAATACCAGGACTTTATTCACACATCACGCACACACATATTAAATGACTGACTTCATTATTGGATACAAACAAACAATAAATTATTCCAAATTAAGAGCAAAATAAAATCTTGGACAAGCGAAAAAGAAAAATTGAGAAGTACTTCTAACCACACCATTGGACACTCATTACTGATGGATTACTTTTAGTGTTGCCGACGCTTCGGCTTGAAATACAAGCCTTCACCAGGGCTGTAAAAACAACAAGGACAGATGGAGAAAAGAAATTCTGGATCATTAGCCTTGCTATAGCATATTGTTTTTCGAGCTATATATTATGTTTTTTTTCATATATACATATATATATATATATATATATATATATATATATATATATATATATATATATATATATATATATATATATGTATACGTTAGTATTAAATCTGTCCTGGTTGTTTTTACAGCCCTGATGAAGGCTTCAACTTCAAGCTGAAACGTCGGCGACAATAAAACTATTTTCACTTGTAAAATGTAGCTTTATTAAGGAGTAATGACCGGACCCCGACAATTCCTACCTTCCCTAACAATAACATATAGATATTTAATTTATAACTTATGGATTTAATAAATCACTTGGGTGTTTGATGTAATTCTGAACACGAATTAATCGAAATTTATAAATATTGCTAATTTGAATGGTACTCCATCAGGTGTTTATGACAGATAAAGGTTATCTAATGACATCCTTCAAAAAGTGGACCTTCGTCGAAACCTTCTAAACTGGATATATAAATAATGCATTAGGCCAACAACTCTATGCCTATTCAATTCTTACATATATATTTTATACTCTTAACCTGAAAGAAACAAGGTATTTTTAACGGAGCCTCTTGCGTAAGGGAACGATAGTAAACAAACCAGACCAGTAAAGCAAGTTCGAATGTTTTTCAATTTCAACACCGAGACTTTTATCAGCTTCAGAATTTATATGCTACTTAAAAATGTAATCTATTTAATGAACGATCTAACTATAAAATTGAGGTAATGGCAGACCATAGTTTCTTTCCCTTTCACAACTACATTAATGGTAGTTTTATGCAGATTATCGATAAAACAAGATTATTGAGGATTTATTACATGAATTTAAAGAACCAATAATATTAATAAAATGTTCAACATTTAATTTAATTTGCTTACACAATTTATACTTTCTCTTCAACGAGACATATGGGTAACCTACTCCTAATGAGCTCATGTTGCCGATTGAAATGTTCGTCCTGCATGCGCATTTTGAGGAAAAGTTGTGTTTTCCTGAAAACCTTTATTTAAGGAGAAAATAAAATAGAACATATCGCACTGGTATTTCTAAAGTGACACAACTCAATATAAAACTCACCTGAAAATGTGTCACTCTTGCTTATGTAGGGGCCTTAAGATTAAGACAGGAAGGGTGACACATGTGCCATATGGTGCACAAGCTTTGAAGCTACGAACATACAGTTTTGATAGTTTATAAAGATAGATTTACCATGTATTTCATAGTCATAACTATGACGGTGTGAATAAAACCGATTTTTGTGTTGTGTCACTTTAGAAATACTAGTGCGATATGAGGCGTCGACTTTCAAAAAAGGATATGTCCAAATCGTGAAACTATTTAGGGGACACAAAAAAAGTATAAGCTAGTATAATTCCTTTGGGAAATTAATATTTATTAGGCCACACTAGCATTCATTTCATTCATTAAATAAGGAAATAAAAATGTTTTTGCTGTGAGGTGGAAAAAATGGTTTTTAGAAAAGAAATTAATTTGATGAAAAAATGGACTGAACCCATTTTGAAAGTCATCGCCTCATATGTTAAATAGAATATAGCACGCACATACAAGAACATTACTTATTATGTGTAAACAGGAAAGTTTTACAGTAACAACCTCAAAGGGTTAAGGGGCATTCGGGACTATTTAAGAACGAGACTGCTGACTTTTTTGCAAAATCAGCTTCAAGGGACCCGAAATTATCTGTATCTTACTCTAACCTTACATCACAGACGATAAGACATAAAATAATTTGCATTAAAATAAAAAGTAATTATGGCTACCTACCAATTTTATTCCATTGTAATAAGGATGGTCCACATGGTTTCTGTTTTAATTTCGGAATGAGATATGTGGGCATTGAAAAATATCGTGTTTTCTTATGGAGCAGTTTGACTACGTCCGACAGAAGAAATGTGATGTACGGTTTTACGATGCCCTTTTATTATGAGCTTTTGTGCATCAGGGGTTGTAAACGGGTGACTGAAGCGCCACAATACCGCGGTTGTATGAACAAGATACTGAAATAAATACTATAAGTAATTAGAACACGTTAGCTTAACACATCAATTACGATACCAATCAGCGTAGGATTCCAATTTCCACCAGTAGTATATCAATATTCCAAGGTATTTTCCAAGGTATTGACCCCCCCCCCTCTCCTAGTATGCTGAAGTCCGTTAGCCTGTAACGTTGGTGTAATGACGAAGGGTCACAGCGTGGGTCGGAAACTTTGCTGATAAGTAGAATGTGGTATATTTAGTTTTCAAGTGTAAAAAACGTCATTAAAATACTCCAAGACTATAACACTTGAGATTATTTTTGTGTAGTTTTTTTGGATTGAGCCATAATGAGAATCATGGGGTCTTTCGATTCAAATATTATATCATTCGGTTTCCAACTTTTAAGTGGCCATAAAAAAAGTAAACGCAAAATCATAAGTACACACTACGATTTATCCTACGACAATAATACACCGTTAATACATTTAATTAAGAAATCCGATTCCCAGGAACTGCATCATCTTAGCGCGTTTCCGTTATTAACCTTAGTGTCATTTGGAAAACTTGGAATAGAAACAGTTAATACTTTGTTCTCATGTTTCGTAAATATGTAAACACCCCCTGCAAAAACATTATATAAAAAGCGAGATTTAAGCGCCACATTCCACATGAAACGGGTCTTAAAAATCACAAGTAATACAAAACATACTTCTCATTTACATATCTTGTTTAGATTAAAAAAAGAAAACAACACAAAATGGAGGCAAAAATAGATAAAATCCGCTAAAACAGACACTTTTGGATTTCTAGCACCGAATTCTCCGAAGGAAATCGCACAATCAAAAATTGTTTATGAACAATTCCGTCTTTTTAGGAAATGCATTAAGTTTTGTAACGGAGCCCTTACATTTACCACGATTTCAAAACCGGTATTAACGTATTTAATTAAATAATCGAAAATTCCAAGAAAAGTCTAGATTTCCTATCTCACTCAAAACCGTGGGTGGATATGTCTTTAAAAATTGATTCATTTGATTTCCCACGTTCCAAAACCTATTAAGTGTACCTGAAGCCTAAAAAGGCTTCTTATCAAAATCGGGCAATTTTTGAGCCTCATGCAGCGCGAAGAGACAAATATATATATATATATATATATATATATATATATATATATATATATATATATATATATAAGTGTATATAATATATTTACAAATTCAAATATCAGTGATTTCGTAGTTGGTACTTCTGGATTGAGGTCAACCTCATAAGTGGATTTCCTTCCTATGAGGAAAGGGGGAACCGCGCTAAACTTTTTTTTGTACCGAAACTTTTTTTGGTCTCTGCATTTGTGATGTTGTAAAAATATAGTTTTACATGGTATTTTAATATTACACATCCACAGAAAATAACAGTAAAGGTGATAGAATATTCAAGTGTGGTGTTAGGAAAAATAACAATTTTTTGTCGCAAGTTTGTGAATTGGCCATATTTGATAGTTTTTGAATATTAACATCATAGAAGTCGGTCAGACATTTTGTGGTAATTTAATGTATGCTTAATTTTGCAAGAACCAATTGATAAGGTGACAAATATTCAAGATTAATTACTTAAAAAAATAAATAACTAGTAAAATGTGGGTAAAAGTAATTGCACAATATCTTCATTAAACTATCATGATCGAAGGTCTAAACAATGTTCATTGAGAGGAGACCGTTGGGATTCTGAAGGTTGGATTTAGTCAGGGTTCAGACTTGTGCTAGACGACGCGACCGAAGACTGACTAGATCTTCTAAAAAATGTTATTAGCAAAACTGAACTTGTTTATTTAAATAGGAGGGAATGAAGATGGAATCGTAATAATCTAACAGATTCTAGATACAAATTTAAGTATCCTTGGTGACAATAATGTCAAACATCGTTGCAATTGATGAGACCAAATTGAGTACATATACTGGAAAATATACGGTATATTTATTTACTTATTTTATTAATTATGAGTTCCGTGACTGTAACGATAAACTCATATGGATAGCAGAATCAAGGTCCGTTAATGTCGCAGTCTGATTGTATTAAAAAAAAATTAATAAAGAAAATAAGACAAGAGGAAATTATAAGGCAACAAAATTATTCATATAGAATAAAAACTAATGGAAAAAAGGAAAACAAAAAGAGAAAAAAATAAATAATAATAAATAAAAAAAAAAGGGACAAAAATCATTTCGATTGAAGGAGACATATAGTTATATCTTGGAATAAAAGAGCGTTGATTTGAGATGTGTAAGAAGTATGTGGATGTATGGACTACCCTCTGTCAGTGAATCATGTAAGTCATAAGGAATCGTCAAGTTGCTGCGTCGTCTGCAGTCGGTTAGTATATGTTTGACAGTTAGAGTTCTGTTGCATTGTCGGTATGTATACGGTATAATTTTTTAATTGTATGAGAGCTTACCTGTTTGCCAGGAAAGAATAGAGTTTACTGATTAAAATATAGGCAAGTTTCATTAATCCACAAGACAATAATAATCCTCACAGATATTTTTTCTTGAAGCGTGAGATTTAATCCTATCTAATATTCTCAATACCTGCCAGCAATAATGGTGGGATTATGCTTATCTTACAGTTCAGAGAGTATTTGGATAGAATGTCAGTTTAAAGGGGTGGGGGGTACATCTACCCTCCAGGATCAAAACTGGAGAGCCATCGGTACGTATACGAATGTAAGCGCATGTTACAAGCACTAAAATTCACGTGCACGAAATGCGGACACAAATCTGAGTAGTAGGTATGGGATTTCTGCAAAATATAATGGTAAAATAAAGCCCGATTCTCAGGAACTGCGTCATCTTAGCCTGTTTCCATAACTTCGTATCTCTGGTGTAATTGGGAAGTTTGGAATAAGTGTACTTAATATTTTGTAAAAACGATAACCACATTTGATTTTGAAATGTGACATTTTCATTTTCGGCACTTGCGGATTCCGTCATGAGCTCAACCTCAATAACCTCGCGCTAAAGCCACTGATATAGTTTGTAAAATAATTCGAATGTTTTAAAAATACGAACTAGAGTGGTGAATGATGGTTAAGGAGTCAAAACTGTCTGAAGAAGCCCCAAAAGGAAGTCTCGTGCCATTCGTCAAGAGTAGCAGCTGCTGACACAGGAAGCAACCTGCTTCAGGCAGTCCTGAATCCTGGAATGCAGTTCTTACAACTAGTACTACATTTTTATATTGCAAGTCTCTTTATTATTATTTTTCGGCCTATTTTTGTAATATTAGTATTCGCGTGGGGTATAGAGTACCCCACGTATGCTTAAGTTTGATTAATGGCGTTTTTAATATATATATATATATATATATATATATATATATATATATATATATATATATATATATTAAAATTTCATAAGACTATTTTTTCATAAGTATTTATGCAAATTTTAGCAGTGATTACTTATTTTATAAACTTTTTTAAATAAGTGGAGATAAAAATACGTTCAATTTTCAAATTAATATATGTTAATTAATATAATGTTGAAAAGTATTAATAAAAGATATATATATATATATATATATATATATATATATATATAACCTAATAAAATTAGTAAAACGGTATGTAATAATTATTAAAAAATACAAGTAGCGACAAACACGATAAGTTTATTAAATGAAAAATAAAAATTATTCATCTCCAGAAATGTCAAATCCACATTTTATAGTGACACAACATACTTTAATCGAATATATTCCAGGCGGAAGACCAATAAAAAAAAAACATTAGCAAAATTAATTCTAAGCTCTACATATTTCAAATGTAGCCAAAATCTCACACAAGTTGCCATTGGAGGCGAAAATTCGCCTTTGTACAACCTGGCTGTAATTTGATTGCAGTGAGTTACTGGCTCATGAAGTGGTATGTAGCGTCCAACATTTACACTCGAATGAATTAAATGAATAGACTTTGTTAACCTTTTTTTTATGGGGCTGCTGCCTAAAATATATTGGATGAAAGATATTTGAGTTACTATATGAGGGCCTCAAGGGTCATGGGGTCTAAGTGATATTTTTGAAAAACAGTTAGATATAGGAATGGGTTGTGAACGCCGTAATCTTCCATCTTTCTTGTGTTCATTTGAGTATTGTCACTTTGTAATATTAAGTCCCGATGGAAATTAAGGGGTCTATGTGCGGATTCTCCAATTCTTATGCATATTAATCATAATCCGAATGATACACGTTTTATTTATCACCGATAATAAACAGCTGGGGACCTGGTGATTCGTCTAGTATGATCGGGACAGTAAAAATCTAGTTTTTCCTATTACCACTTACATAATAACTGTCACTCCATTTTCCTCAAAACGTTGAGTTTATTACTTAGATCCCTTGACCTCTGGGGATATATTATATCATATTTGGAGTGGGTAAAAACAAAGTGTGGCACATAACGCAAGTCTTCGTTACCTAAATAAACCGCTTCTCTGTCAAGATTTACTTCAAAGCCGATTTTTAAGAGGGCAAAATGTAAACAATGAAGATGTAATCCCATTTTTATTTACAAATATATAAAGGAGTATTTGTGATATTTCTCCTAGGAGAGTGTTGGTAAATAGCGCGGACTGGTGAGGAAACCTGTAAACCTCGCTTCCGTAAACATCCTCATGTTTACAACGGCCTATACCCTGCAATATTCGCTCACCACGTGTCCGCTGAGTCCGTATACATTCCTTAGTCATTCCTAGGCTCGGGAAGCAGCATGTAAACTCATTGGGGTCAATACCAACATTTTTAAAATAAATATAAATCATCATTAAAGGATTATCAATACATAGTTAATAAGAAAGAAATATTAAGATTTTTTTTTAAATCCACTTAATCTTATTCAAAAACGTTTTATAACAAGCCCCAGGATAATAATGTTTGCTTCTAGTACATTTATATAATTTTGTACAAATAAAAATGAAGCTTAATGATTATAGTCAGTTCTTGTAAAAAAAAAACAAAAACATTAATGCATCTGTGAGACCACAAACAGGACGGTTCAACACTAATCAGTATTTTTTAAATGAAATATTCCTAATTGCTTACAATAACGTAAATGCAATTTTTGATTATTCATTGATATTTTTCTGAGAAATTAGCTTACTTTTTAGACTTACAGCTGATTATAGACGATCCTTATTGAGTTATTAAGGTTGTAACGTGCGAGAATTAGAAATGTCTATTTATGTTTAATGTTGTAAAAATATTTTGGAGGGAATGAAGGGTATTGATTCTAAGGGAAGCTCGATAACCTTATAATTTTGGATTTAATTTATACCATTCAATGTTGGAATTGAATAAATGTACAAATTTCTTATCAGATTAGAGGACTGTGAGAACATTGGGACTTAACTTACTGAATTCTAGCTTTTTAAACGAATAAATCCTCTTTTCTCAAGATATAATTTTTTTATGTTTATAAGATATAAACTAGAAAATTGTTTATGGAATTAGAATAGAAACACGGTTTGTTTCATTGACTTGTATATATGTCAACTATAATGAGGCCATCATAAACGAAAATTTTATAGTAGGATCATCGAGAGCAGCTGTACTAAAGCCGCTTTGAACTAAACACTTACAAACAGCTATTTTAGGTTTAGTACTGAGTCTAGTTTTACGGGCTGGGGTCTTCCCATGGTGCCACGGTATTCTAATAATATACGCTTTATAAATACGAATTTATCATATATTTACGCAGTTCGGTGTACATTAAAACTGATGTTAGTTAACAACTGTGACAACAATAACAATATCAATATTGACTTATATTTTATTTGTTGACGAGATTGTTAAATGTTGTTTCAAAAATGCATGCCACAAACAAAAAGTGTTTACGAAGTCAAGATATGGTTGGGATTCGGCTTAAAAAAAAAAACTTGTGATCTTCAGGCAGAAATCTATATTGGACGTTTCGGCTACACTTTGGCTTTCCAATTGTCTTCTTGGTCTTCCTCCCTCCCCCTAGGCATTTTTTAGTGGTACGTATCTATGTATTAATTATTATAAATTATTTTTCGCATAAAAAGAATAAATATTTTTTTATAATATAAAATGTTAGTGATGTTACTTGTGTGTTCATGCGTCCTGTTGATTCTGTTTACTGTTAGCTTAGGTTTTTTGTGTACCTTTGCACCTTAGTTATACTTAATGACTACCACATTTTTTATAATAACTACCTGTCTACCTAATGGGAATTTTTAAAAAAAAATATTGGTTCAAAATTTATTTCCATGATGTTAAAAAGAGCTCCTCACTGTTTGATTATTCTTACTTGTAATTAGTATTTTAGCTGAAGAAGGCTGCCTAGGTGCAGATCTGACGTTTTTTTCTCCTTGCCGAATCCCAACCATACCTTGACGTCGTATCACCGCGACGGCTAAATACCTCTATCCCATTAAAAAGTGTTTAAAAAGCAAATACTGCGACGAATAAAAATACCATGACTATAATAATAAAAAGTCTTAAATAAATGTTACACAATAAAACCATTTAAATCAACACTAAATCAAAAATTAATATTTCAGTTTTTTTTGTCAAGATATTAGTTATAAATCTAATATTTTCTATTTAGAATTAATTGAAGGGCTCAGTGCCAAAGGTGACTAACTCACAATTAGAAATAACTAAGGAAGTTGGAGTTAAAGTTAAGAAGAATCTGAAAATAAATTAGTGTTGGTCACAGAAATTATTTTAGTTGGGCCAGTTAAAATCATTTCTGACACCAACAACAATTTTTTTTAAAGATTTTTCTTAACTTTAACTCCAATGGCCTTAGTTATTTCTAATTGTGAGTTAGTCACCTTTGGCACTGAGCCCTTCAATTATAAACAGTATTTAGGCTTTTCATACAAAAAATGAATATAGAAAATTAAAATATATATAAAATAATAAATCGTTATTGAAAAAATAATCCTGTAGTCTTAAATATACTTGGTCTCATATTTCCGATTAATTATTTATTTGCCAACGGCCATAGCCACCTTGAATGCACCGGTTCCCGTAGATCACCGAAGTTAAGGAACGTTCGGGCATGGTCAGTACCTGAATGGGTGACCGACCATGTGCTGTGGGCATTATAAAAGGGTGGTTACCTATAGATAGCCCGGCGCTAATTGCAAAATAGTTGATGCGCCCAAAAAAAAAAAATAATATATATATATATATATATATATATATATATATATATATATTTATTTAAATTAATTATTAAGCATCCATTATTATTAGCAGAGTATTTCGGGACGACTTATATATAGGTTATCGCCCTTTTCTAGCCAGGATAGGGCTGATGCCTTTTTTCACCACCCCATGTGGGAATCAAACCTTTGGCACGGAATGGTAAGGCGTGAGCAAGGCCACCGGGCCTCCTATTTGCGATTAATGGAGGAGCAGTCTTATTTTATTTATTAAGTGGTGAATAATTTATTAATTAAAACTTATTATATTGTTATATTATTTTAAAATTATTGTTACAGAATACCTTTATTTGTAGGTACATGCTTCTAAGGTGCTGCTAAATAATGGCTCAGAAAAATGATAGTTATAAACACCAAATGCAAAGCACGGAATACCATTATTTGGTGCCTTCACAATAGGGATACAATTGTTGAGAAATCGAGAAAAAAACACCGAAATTATTAAGGACCACAATGAAACTCACTTAGTTCATATTACTATCACTGATGATATGAAGATATTTATTGTTGGAAGCAGATCTGCATTAATGTCAACTCGGAAAAACTGAAGAGCTATAGACTGTAGTAATGGAAATAAGAAAATGTCTTTACTGCAGTCGTCAAGGGCATAATGAACCCTGAACGCCAAGAGCGGCATAATAACTTTATAATCGACAGCTGTAAGAGTAATAAATGAAATCGTGACATAAAGTAAGTGCGAACTCGACAAGAAGTGAGTCGTAAAACGGCTTACTCATCCCTGCAATTGTGGGTATTAGACTGTCTGTTAAAATTACATCTGGCCAAGACCTGTTGGAGTCTATAATTAATAACATGACTTCCAGGTATGTGAATGGATGGCGAAGCTTTCTAGTCAGTGGTTATAATTATAGAAATAGTTAGTTATCGCTTTTGGCAAATCACCACAATTAACATTTCTCAGGGGTCGTTCATTCCTGATTTGGTAACCTTGTAATGGGAAGAGATCAGGTCGTCTGTCGGTAGGCCATGAATGGGATGACCGAGTCATTTGTGGGCTTATTGATTACAGTTTGGCTTATATCTGTTAGATATCTGCTGTCAATGTATTAGAGGTGATATATTTGAGTGAGCTCAGGGTCTTTCTTGGCTATTTAATCATCATTCTTGTCCATAGTATACCGGATCCACAATTAGGTTAGCACCAAGTTCTTTTCGAAAATCATGAATTAGTTTTTCAAAAATTTCTTCCTTCAATAGGAAAACCAAGACACCATGCCTCCGACACAAATCAGTCTATTTGTGAACCGCCTACAGTAAACTACTAGATGCTCTGTAGAGGATGGATCTGTAGACTCTGAAAGAGTGCTTTAAATAAACAATTGTGGTGGAGACCTGGTGTTTTGGTATTCCTATTTGATGCAGTATTACTACTGCCCATTGATATATATATATATATATATATATATATATATATATATATATATATATATATCTGTGTGTGAGAGTGTGTCTGTTAACAAGATAGTGGCTGCAATTATTGTTTTTTGCCATGAAACGAGAAAATAACAAACGATTAAAAGAGTTCGTTATCCAGCAAAATCGGTCCATCAGGAATGGGGGGAGGTTTACTCCGGAACCATATTATTAATTTGTTCGGACCGACATATATTTTTACTTCCTTGCAACCAAAATCGGTAGATATCGGTCCATTTCAACTTGGAGGCACTCACTCCAAAAAATAAAATAAATAAAAAATTAATAATTAAGTCAGCTGTTCATTAAAAATATAAAAAATCAGAACTATTTAAGTTCATTTTGTATTTATATAGGTTATTTTGCACAGTGTTCAGGAATGCGATGAACTACTCACCTTAGTAGTTAGTTTTACGGCTCCTGCGAGACGGACCTTCATATACTACTTCAAAGAAAATGCACCTTATTCTCATTATTATTAAGAGAAAAGCACGAGAATGACGATATATTGAATACACATCATGTAAAATATTATCCTAATTAATTGGTATGCACGAAAATAAATAAAGTGTGTGAAGAGAATACATAGTAATCAATTAAAACAAAATAATCCCCTTGGCAGCAACTGAGACATTTCTTTCAAAAAATGTAGAATAAATTAAATATAAAAGTTCCGAATCGCAGTGGTTCAAGCAATATTTATATCAGGCGTAATTTGTAAAAAGTCCTTCTCGTAGGAACTGCGACAACTTAGCACGGTTCCGTCTTAATTAGTGTCTTATTGAAGATACAGTGTAGATAAATGGGGTGAGAAAATGCGCTAAAAGAAACTCTTAATATTGTACTAACAAGGGAACAAATATATTATGGATTTTTACATCGTTGTAAATTTTGAGAAAAAAAAAAAGAAAGAAAGCAGTCCTGTAACTTCAAGAAACCTTTTCTCCGGCCCAAATGGTCTTACGCTTGAATCATTTTTGTAGGAAATTCACTTAGCCTTCGAATGGTCACATGTCTTGATTTCTCAACCAATTTAAAATATATATATATATATATATATATATATATATATATATATATATATATTAAATGTTCAAAATGTCTTTGTTTCATACTTTTTTTAAAATCTACTTTGTCTGATCCAAATGAAATCAAATATCCTATTTTGGATAAACATTCGTCCAGCAAGCAGGAAGAAATATATCAATCAATTTGATGAAATCTGTTGGAATTCATACGGGCAAGAAACATTGACAAGGGATAAAATGTACGAAAATATGCGTTCATTCCAAGGGCCGATAGCAGAAAAGTGATATCTGTGACAAAAATACATTATATTATAATGCAATATATAATGATATTATTATAAGGCGTTAGGGTAAATGACCCGATCGTTGACACTGCTCCTTAAGTTGACACTTCAAATTGAAATTTGAAAAATAACAATTAGATTCAAGTGAATTCAATAAGTTTGCATCCAAATGAAAGAACGGGCGTTGATGAATAATGTCGACTGACCCGATCAACTATGCAACTCCGTTAATAACATCTGCAGCCATTTTAGTATGAAAAATCCTCGAGTCAACTCCTGCTGCTCTCTTTGCTTAGTGAATTTGATAAGAGATTAAGAATATTTCTTAAGATTTTTTTTTTGTAATGCGTGCATTAAATTGTATTTTTGTGATTCCTGTGAACTCTATGATACTTAAATTATGGACTGTAAAAGGTTTGACTCAAGTTAAATAAAAAAATCTTGAGATTATGGTAGTGTCAACATTGGGAACCCAAAAAACAATCAGGGCTCCTTTTCTTGACACTAATGTCAAATTTAGGAAAACGGTTGTAAGTGATGAATACTAAAACATTTAGTTGAGATTTTTATTAGAAATTCATGTATCCTGATTTTATTAATTTCTTATGACTGGAACCTTAAGTTGACAACATGTTTTCCTAATTTCGACATTCTGTTCCTAATGTTGACAGGCAACTTTTTATAATAGTTTTCTGCAATTTGAAATGTCACACAACTTCTTAATCAATTTTTGGTACAATGGTTATAACAGGCGGTACCTCCAAATGCTTCTCACATTAACCAACCTATGGATGTATCAGGTTTCAGAACGTTTAAAGAAGGTTGGAAGCTAAAATTTCATGAATAGAGCAAGTCCTGCATTAAAAAAAAAACAAAAAAAAAAAAAAAAAACACAGCTGAAATCGCCAAGAAAAAAGAGCAAAGGCTAGATTGAACAAAAAAGAAGAAAAATCCCTTACAAGAAATAACTTTTAAATTCTTCTCGTCGGAAAAATAAGGTGAGAAACTCCATGACTGAGGAAGATGGAGACTCCTCCATTTAGCCTGAAGAAGGAAGGACATCACTAGCATGAACTGTGTAGAATCAACAGGTGTAAGTAAACCATCATCAATGAGTTACACAAAAAGTTAAAGAAGAAGAGCGATTGTTCAAAAATGACCAAGGGATGAATGATGAAAATGGCTGTAATAAGCAAGTTATAAACAAAGTTAACGTTATTAGAGTAGGTGATTATTGTATAGTTCTAGTTGAAGGAAAAACAGCACGATTTCAATCCAATTTGGTTGTTTGTTTAAAGAATGAAGTTGTATTATTTTAGTTTTCCCTCACTGTCATCCTTAGGAACAGAAAAGTCAAACTTAGGCACCGACCTACTTACTAGACGTGTCAACATTAGGACCAGAGTAAGGCAGTATTTAATGATTTATCTTACTTGAAATACTTAATGTATCTAAAATTGGTTTATGTGAATTTCATAGAGAATGAGCTGACGAATAATTTGATATATTCAAAGTTTATTATTTTCAAAAACTAAGCGAAGAATTATTTTAAGTAAAATAACCCTTCCTTAAAGTGTCAACTATTGGGTCACTTACCCTAATAAGTTATTCCCTAAAGAATCAAACTATCATTTACATTTTTTTCAGTGGTAATAAGAAAATAAGTTGAATCTTGATAAAAAAACAACGTTAATTAGTTTAAAAAACGCTACGTACCTGTAATAAGCCTATAAAGGACACGCACAAAGAGTGAGATTGTACAAAGTTTCCCAGGGTGCCAAATTACAAGGTGTCCCCAATAGATAGGCCTAAGGCATAAGGTTGCATGACTCTAATCACATCCTCAGCATCGGGCAAGACTCGGTACTCTACACCATAATAATGAGGCTAATAGTAAAAGTAGATTGGAGTCTTCGGGCTACAATTTTAGGACATGTAACTTTCTAAATCATACCAGTTTCTTTTTTGTGGTTTTGAGGTATCCCTACAACTTCAAGGGATGAATGTTATTCGATATGGACTGAACCTCGGGCTTCCTGTCGCGTAGGTACACGTTAGAGAAGTCTTTCATGTAGGAGTATCGTAAACAAAGCAGATTTCCTATCAAAGTAACTATCCTACAAAACATTGCGGATAAATTTTTCTAAGCTCAGCGATGCCCAGCTGACTCAAATATAAAAATCATCATTTAAATGTCTATAATAGAATACTATATTTACAAACGTGTACAAATATAAAAATCTTTGTTTTAACCACATGAGTACAGTGTATCATAACTGTAGAATGACTCATTATAAAAACAATAACTAAATAATAATGCTTCATTACGTTTCAAAAAAATTATGTTTACGTTTTCAAGAGAACCATAAGAAAAAAAAATCAACCTTGGTAAATAGGGAAAAAAACAAAAAAACAATTAATTGGATTGGCCAGTGAATTGCAGGCTGACATTATGTACCAGTACATCTTGTTAAGGTTCTCTATATTATCGATTCCAAGTATTTCTTTTATTTTGTGTACATCACTTGGCGCAGGGAGATGTGCTTGTCAATGTTTCAATTAGATGTTTACTTACTAATTATTAATTTCGAATGTTATATAACTATTTTCATTTACGATAATAAATGTGTTGTGTCTAAATTGCTCTTACCTCAGCATGTATATTTTTACACTACACAGATTCTCTCTCTTTATTTATTACCTATTTTGTTTCTCTTCTAATATTTAATACGATGGCGGATGAGGGAGGAAAAACCCCGAGTTTTTCTCTCGTGAGGGCGGGTAAGAGGCGACGAAGAGGCAGGCTTATCACTGAATATGGTTGGTATTAGGAAGAATATTGAAGGTGGTATAAGAAGGATATTGAAGGTGGCATTAGGAACGATGTAGAGGATAGTATTAGAAAGGATATAGAAGGTGTTATTAGGAAGTAAAAAGAAGGTGGCACTAGGAAAGATTTAGAAGGTACTATTAGGAAGGATAAAGACTATGGCATTAGGAAAGATATAGAGAGTGATATTAGGAAGGATATACCTGTAGAAGGTGGTATCAGAAAGCATATTGAAGGTAGTATTAGGAAGGATATTGAAGGTAGTATTAGGAAGGATAAAGAAGGTGGTTTTCTCAGTTTCGTGTTTCAAAAATGATTTCTCAGATATCCAACAAGACAGAAGGTAAAATCAGCTAATTTTGAGTCGATAGTTGGTACGGCCGTGGGTCGATACTCAGAAGTCCTACCATCGAATAATTCGATATCGGTCGTTTTACTCTTACTATTTCATTTAGTGCACTCAATAGGCTCACAAATAAATTAAATAGTTATACTCAAATCTCTTTCTGTGGTTTGACTCCCTTTTTCTAATTTTTGTTAATAATTATGAAGTATAAGAGGTTTGGAGATCATTGTGGAATAATTATTTTTAGTTAATCATAAACATTTTCCATAATCATCCAAGTACTATATGTCCCCTCAAAATTATACAATATAACAAATATTAAAAATCACTGGTTCTCCTAATGGCTGTCGTGTGACTTCATATGAAGACTCTAGTTTTTTTTTCGTTCAATTTATTTTGTAGTGTGAATACGGCCACAACTTTAAATTCAGTGCCTCATTTATTGTCCAAGTCTTAGTTTGGATATAACTCTAAAGTTCACATTCCTCAATCTACTAAGCCAATATCAGAAGGTAAGTGAATGTTTCTTAATTGATTGGTAAAACTACTTTTCAGTATCACCTGGAATCAATTTGTACAAGGCCTTGAAGGTAATAACAGCGGCTGAGATCATATTACCTCCTTACTTTTTCCTATGTATGCAGCTCTAAGCCTATGATGCAAATGTATATTTCAAAACTCGCAGCAGCGCAATTAAGGGTAATTTCATTAAGAATATCGGTAGTTTAAAAGAAAAACATTACACATTATTTTTTATTGGGAATGATAACTTACTAAAATGAATTCTAATTGCCTTTTCTCTTAATCAGCCACTTCGCTTTTCTTACGAAATTGAAAAGTATGTTGTTGCTATATATTTAAGGTACATTAACATCAAGAATTACTAAAAGTACAGTGATTGAGTTACAGGTTAAACTCGCTGAACATGCATTACACATATCGTCCCTAACATGTCAAACTATGGAACATGCAAATCGGAGCAAATTAGAGAACGAACATACTCCATACATTGTCGAAAAATGGTCTTATTCCATACTTTATTTAAAGGATTAAGGGCTATTCTAAAAAGGTTAGAGTTGTAACAATTTTCAACAAGCCGTATCGTCCACAATCCAAGAGCAAAGTCTCGAATCTGAAAAACGAGATTTTGCATATTCGATAGTTAGACATGGTAGGGACGATATATAAATGTTATACGATTGTGACTTTTGTTCTCATATTTTATAAAACCTATATTATAAAAGTTTTCATTATTTCTTTTTGTTTCATGCTGTACCTACTTCGCGCCACTAGGCACCTTTTTAGGGGGAAATTGAATATCTATATTTCATTTCAGCACAATATATATGTATTTATTTATTTTTTTTTAATTATTTAATATATTTTGTTGCATACGTGGTTTCCCCATTGCAAGGAGTTGGCCTTATATGATGCTTGTTTAGTTCTATGTTAATAATTTTTTAATAATATACATAGACAAAGACAGATAAACATATATTCTATTTACTTAACTGAATAATAATACTATGAGAAATAATAAAGTTTATCTTAAAATAAATACTTTTTCAAGCATCAAATTTATACAATATTAACATACATTTATTCAATATGTAATACAATTACCATTATTATTGTATCAATTAAAAATGAATTACGCTCTTAATTTCAGCGAGTTTATATATAATCATAGATATGTATGTGTATCATTTTTGAGGCACTATTCAAGACTTCAATTAATTGGGAATTATCAGTAGGCTGGTTGATGAATGGGAGGAATTAGCTTCTAATGGGGGAGTAAATAGGGAAAAGCAAAATATTATGGAAAATGTCTTCATATGCGTTATTATTAAAGCATATTTTTTATACATTATTTTATGCATATTTCTTTTGGGTTAATAGAATAGTGGGTATTTTTAATGGAAAATTTAATATTGAAGTTGCTGGCAGTTCTTACCTGAGCTATAGTTTTTGCACTTACAAAAGGCAGTCCCATATTGAAACAATTCATGAGACAGGCCTGCGGACGATGAAAGAAATTTGCAAAATGGGCTACACAGGGTGAATAGCAAGTTAATGACAATACTCCACGGGGTGAAACTAGACAAAAAATGTAGTTCAGCATCATCAATCACACATTTCTATCTCGGTCCGTTCCAGACATTTGCCTTTCCAAAGGTTCTTTGGAAAAAAAAAAATCGTCTCTTCTGTCTGTAAAACTCTAATTTCCTCTACTTGTACACACTTTTTTCAACCATTCATTACCTGTTGTAAATCAGTATTAAATTTGCTTTTAGGCTAATGCGCATTCGATGTTCAGAAGTATCTCATTCAAGCCGTAATATCAATTCAAAAAGTATAAATTAATAAATCTCATATATGTAGATGAAGTTTGTTAATAGGAAACTGTATATGCTTACTATCCCGACAGATTGCATTATAGTGCCCTTGTGTTAACTATCTTCCGACATTACCTGGTAAATGCAACGTTGTGTCTGAGCGTGATGTTCCGCGCGAAGTCAGCTACTTTCTTTGACTGTTTCGGTTATATTGCATTGTATGATTTGCATTAGACAGTATTTATGTCTCCAAATTATAAGCTTTGTAAGAACTATTTTATATTCCCAAAAGTTACAGAATAAAAGTCCGTCACGCAGGAGCTGCATAACTAAGCACTTTCCTCAGAATTGGGTAGTGTCAAGTGCATTCCTGAATAATTTGCTTAAAATAACCTATATAGATAAATAAAATAAAAACATAAATTGTTCTACTCTTTTGCATTTTTTATGAGCAGCTGTTTCAATTATTAATTTTGTAATTAATTTCCTTCCAGAGTTTTGTGTATGCGGCGTACTACACTACGTACTAAATACACAAAGCTTCACATTTTGATCTATTGATCTTGACGAGTTTCGCGAACCTTCGTTTGGCGGAAGAATTCAATTCAAACATAGTACAAAGTAACCCCCACCTTTCCAATAGACCGATTTAGTTCATTTTCATATCACTTCTTTCTTATTAGATAGCCAGGACGTATAAAGAGTTTCTTTACAATACAACAGAAATTACGACCGGTATAAGGAAATTAGTAATTTCTGTCCGGAGTAAACCCTCCCTTCTAGTCAACCGATTTAGTTTATTTTTATAACAAATTTTTCTCTTCAGTTGAGCATATCGAATACCGAGTTTCTTTAAAATATAAGAAATATTATGGCTGTCATTGGCAAATAACTACCGATTTTGTTAGTTAACGAACTCGTTCAATCGTTTCATGGGGGAATACTACATACCAAGTTTCGTTGTGAAAAAACAAAAACTGTAGCCTGTATCGTGTTAACGGACATATATATAACTATATATGCATATATATATATATTTATATATATATATATATATATATATATATAAATTTTACCTGGGGTCATTTTCGGTGTCTACTAGGTAGGATCGATAAAGATTCGAAGAAATTTTTCAAAAATTCCACCATGAGTGCAACCTCAATAGCTACTTTCCTTCGGAGGAAAGTGCTAAAAAGACAAACATGTTTAATTTCCCATCTGGGTTTCCGACATTAGAAAACTGAACATATAAATGTCCATGCTCGAAACAATACGTTTTATGTTGTAAGCCGCACAATTCTAAGATCGGATCTGGGCTTTGTTGAGGGTAATTGTAAACGCCAATCATAATATAATTTAAAATGAGATGTCTGTTGGAGGTATGAGGTCATCATCACCTTTAAAAGCCAAGATTGATGCTTAAAAAACTTTGGTCATTAACTTGTTTACTTCAAGTCGAGGACCGGAGCAATGCTTTAGCTGGTTGACATTTCCCAAGAAGGTAATTGGCATGCCGGTTTTCAATTTCAGTGAGTGCAGGTGGCATTTTAGATCGGGTGACTTAAACATTTCAATTGAATAATTAAAGTAATATATAATTATAATAATGTTTATAATTTTATCTTCTAGTAAAAGTTTGTATCTTCTAATGACACCAATATGAAGGATCGTTCTCTTAGGTCTGTACCCAGAGGAACCCAGTTTGTTTTGTAAACTCCAATTAACTTAGCACTAATATTATTTAATAGGCTGTGGTGGTAGGAGGATGAATCCAGTTTCAAATGTGGTGAACAATTTCAAGGATTTGCTGGCATTTCATCATACACCAGGGCGCATCTATTTTTAGTTAGATGTCGAATTTTTGAGGGAATATCTTTAGAAGATCTTAAATGACAATAATTGAGGTATGCTTAAATTGAAAATTTTCTGGAATATTTTTACGGAATGACTGGAAGAATCATAGAAGTACGTTTCTTTTGTACTTCTTTCGGTCATAACTCCGAAGGTATCCATATCAGAGACTTTCCCAAGGCGTCAAAAGATTAGTAATGAAATGTTCTATGTGATACTTAAAAATGTTAAACTTAATTCCCAGCTGAGCAAAATAGCAATAGGTATGAAAAATATGGACACATATAGACATTTTCTACATAATTGTTTTAAACTAAAATGCATATAGGTCCTTCATATTCTAGGAAAATGATTTTGATAATATAAAAAAACATCCCACAAAATTTCGTTTTAATCAGTTTGATAATTTTTGTAGAATATTTTTTCAATTGAGGTACTAGAGGAAAAAATAACATTTTAAAATTGTTGCGAAATCCAAACGACTTGCTTTACATATTTGAAATATGTAAAAAAGCTAAGGCATTCAAGCTTTCAAAAACATTTTACACATTGAAAATTGTTCAATTATGATGGCTGTGGGATGTTTTAAATTTTATTAACAAATTGAATATCTCCACGAATTTTCACCCAAATTAAAATCAGAAAACTGCTCATCATTCAGGCGTTCTGTCATTGCTTATCTCAGGATCTACTGAAGAGAATTGACTGTCTAAAGGCTTATATTAAGCACCTTTTTGAAGCGGTCAAAATATTTTCAATTAATGTGAGATATTAAATCTTTATTCATAAGCCAAAAAATTGTTAAAATTTTTGTTTGCAACAATTTGAAAAATGTTAATTTTTTTATTGTAATCTCAATTGCGAAATAATTACGCTAAATTATTAAATCTATTAAAACGAAATTCAGCGGGTTGTTTTATTATATAAACATTATGTTTTTCGTAGAATATGAAGGACCTAAATTAATTTTTGTCGCCAAAAAAATTGATATAAAAAAAGTCTATTTCTAGGGAGGGGGGGGGGGGGTTACTCTGGACTGGCGGAATTTTCGAAGCTAGGCAGCAACGTTTGATCGATTTTTTTTTGTTGCATGCAAATCCTGCTTAGTTTCTACGTTGTTATTCCTAATAAAAGTAGACACTTACAGTTCATTGGCCGTATATCAGACATCACCGCAGTAACTGAGGACCAACAAATAGCAGGTTGAAAATCGACAAATTGTTTTACAAAAATATAGTGAAAATGTTATTAGTTACATTATAATATATATATATATATATATATATATATATATATATATATATATATACATATATATATATATATCCATTGAATTGGTTTGCCTTATATAGACGATTTCAAAATTTTTCATGGGCTTAACACAAGTATGTTATCTGATTTATTGGATTCCAATAAGGTATCTCCAATCTAGGATACATTTAATTCTCTCCGTTTATAGTAAGTTGGACGGATAATGAGTCCCAGCCGGATATTTATTACAATTTGTATTCGCGTCTAATGATATAAGTCAAGATTATTAAATGTCAACAAGTCCATTTGAAATAGACGGAGTAATGAACCATGCAATGATGTATAATGTTAAAAGAGAAATGTTCTCCGAACTTAGCTATCACGTCTGATTGGTTAATAGCCTTTGAGTAGGGATCTGCGTCATCGGTAAACCTGTCAAGTGCAAGTGGTCTTTGCTGTCAAGAGGAGTGCACTTGAAAAATCCCCAGGGTCGGTGAACTTGTCTGCATCGTGAGCTTTTTTTTTCCTCTCTCCCCCTTTCCTTTCACCCCGCGAGAAAATCCACTAGTACATCCTTGCTGACCGAAGCACCCTTCATAAGTGGTCTCTTAGTCTATTAAAGGCAAGGTAAAAAAGCTATGCTCATACGTGGATTACGGCTTAAGTGTTTCACACTTTAAGCGTCAAACATTTCAAAAGGGTTTTAGATATTTATCTAGTAAGCTTTATAACGTTACGTTGTTAATTTTTTTTTACTAGCTTGGTTTACGCTAAAATATTAATTTTTTCCCACCATTTGGCAAATATAAACAACTAATATTCTTGATATATTCCTAATTTTACTCCTTTAACCAATAATAAAAAAAAATAGTAAAACCTACAGAAAACAATGCGAATATAAGAATAAAAATAATAATTTTAATAAAAAAAAATCAATAAAACATTCTTTGAAATTGAATATTAGTAATGCATCTTTATTATTTTCAGAATCATTCGTTTTTTTCTTATTTAAAAAACCATATAGTCTTTGAGTTTTCTTATAGTTGATAAAAATTGTTTTACAATAACTTGTTTTTTATTTGTTATCTAACTTAAATAAAAGTATAGATATTTAAGATTTTATTAATAAGTTACCGTTTTTCCTACGTTTTAAAATTATTGTTACTAAAAACACGGGCCTAAATATATACATAACAAATTTGTCAAGTTATTGGGAAAGAAAGAAAAATATGGTATGTATCGATTTTACATTAAGAGTCTAAACGTTTTATAGAAACCGACATACATATTTTTTGTGTAGATAGGCGACTAACACCAAACACTAAACTATAATAAAAACTAATGCCAAAATATAACCGGGATAGTTTAATGGCGCATAATAGAACTTGAGGGAGGGAAATTTACCATTGTTTTCGACCATTTGCAAAGCTCTTTAATGAATAAAACTTTACATGAAGCACTATAAAAATTGATTATGTCTCGTTTAGTCTAGGACCAGCGAGGGCATTAAGAGGCCAAGAAAGGAGATGGTGTTTAATGTTTATTGATATAGAGCTAAAGATAAGGATGAAAACAATTTAAACCATAGTATTTTCAAATAGATGTTGTAGTTGAATTGCAAAGGGCGTGGCCTGTAAATTCCCTCTATTATAACCATATCAATCGGAGGTTTCAACTAGTTTTCTTACTATTCTTCATTATGATTTAATATGAAGTGTTTTTTATATATTCGTATGCGAATAAATGCTTTTTAAATTCCTCGAAATATTATGTTAGATGTAATATTCCAGATTGTTTACAGTTCACTCAGTTTTGCAAATTGACGAATTAAACGGAAATTTCCCTCAGAAAATTGAACATTACTGTCCATCTGGAAAGTAAGTTCTTGGGTGGTTTATAATTTTTAGTGATTTGTCAAGTATAAGTTATAGCAATGAACTCGTGATGAAGCCATGTATTTAAACAATTAACCTTTCGGAGCAGAAGTGTTTTACATCTTAACCTTCGGAATATTTCAAATTATTTAAGAATAAATTATGCATTCATGAAAAATGTTACAAATGGCCAATAAAAGGAGAATGAATTTTTTATTATAGCTTGAGTCTGCTAATAGTGTATTGGCCATTTGGGCAAGTTAAATATTCAAAACCTATTCCGGGACCCACCTGTGACTTTGGTTGTTTGACATGTATTGAATAATATGCTTTTCAGTTCTCATTTCTACATTCTAAGTAGCAATCTGAAAGGATATTTGGGAGAAGTAGCCGAAAGCCAGCTGACACTGACTAGCCGGTGCGCCCAACAGCTGCGGTCTCGATGCAATTATCACGGGAAGAGAATCAAAGAAATATCAACCAACTTGAGTATCATTGTGAGTTTCCAGCAGATAATAGGAAGCATGCATTCACGCTCTGCATATGCCGTGTCGAAAATTTCAAGAAAAGATCCTAACTGCTGATTGTATAATTGAAGACAAGATTAGATAAAACTGCATTATACTTTAATGTTCTATTTTTTACCTGGAAATACAATAACAAAATAGAGATAAAGATCATCAAAATAAATAAGAATTGCACAAGACGTTTCTAAGTTGCTTTTGCCTGAGTCTATAAGTTGAAACAAGATGTTTCTATTTCAAAGTGTCAACATGCTGGTTTTCTTATATTTTTACTGTTGAAATAGAAAATGTTTCAAGGATATATGAAAACAGGAAAACACAGAAGAGTCATATTTATAGACGACCTATAGATCGGACGCCGTCACCTCGGCAGTTCCTTCACACGTCATTCTCTACATGAACTCCTTATGATTTAGGTATGATAATCATAGCGCCGGGGCATAGTCTAAAACCTCAGAGAAGGTTTGTGACCGGAAAATTTCGGGGGTCGGAGTTTTCGCCTCATTTCAAGCCCTGCTTACCAGTCTGAAGAATCCAGGTAAAGAAGGTAAGGGACGGGTGAGCAAAATTTTAGAATAAGTAAGCGGCCAACCTTTGTCTCAAAGTAAAATACAAGGGAAAGAGCTGAATCTTCTACCTTATCCTCGGGTATTTTAGATATTTCTTCATAAATTATATCGCTCTATAGATTCGGCCGCTGAAGGAAGGATCCATTAGAAGGAACTCGGGTGTAATCTTCCTTACACAAGATTTACATTTTTAAAATTTGGCAGATCTTCTATATTACATGGAGAAATTTATCAACATTTTTAAAATAATGTTATTTGTTTCCCATACAGCTAGAAATATCTGAACATGGTGAAACTAATAGTTGTAAAAAACAGAGTTAGTCGCTATGAGTTTGTATTTTTGCTAACGTTTCGATTTTATATCAGCGTCAAGAGGAGAAAAATAACTAATCAGTGATATAGCAAATTCAAATGGAATCACTTCCATATCTCTTCATAGGGCTGAGGAAGACATGAAAATACGCAAGAACCAACTTATTTTGCATTAAATGTATCGGCTGTATCGCAAGTAGATGACGGAGATGAAACTAGACGAAACATTTAGTTAAATGCTGCCAACCGCACGTTCCTATCTAATTCTGTTCCATACATATGTTGTGGGATCAGGTTATTACGGCGAGCAACTTCTTGGTTCTTACGCCCAAAATATGTCGTTTTAAAGGTACTTATAACAAAAATGTGTTTTTGTAAAACCCACTTTTAAACATTGTTTTTCCACGTTGCCTACTTTACTGTTTTGAAATCAGCATTAAATTTGCTTTAAGCCTAATACTCTTTCAATGTTCGGAAGTGTCTCCTTCAAACTAAAAATTAAAAAAAGAGTACCTTCACCGCTTCCAGCTACTTCTATAATTTTCGACGTAATTGTTTTTCTCTTTTATTCAACTTGACTGTAAGACTTACTCTAATCATTAAATATCAATTTCATCAAGAATAATTTTCATTTATTTCTGAAAAGATCAATAAAATAATATATATACATATATATATATATATATATATATATATATATATAATCAGGCTCATGGGGTGTTTCACCTCTTAACTTCTACTTTCCTCAATGATTCAGAAAAAGAAATGATAAGCTATCCGATATTACGTGAAATCTTTACTACTAGAGTGATTTATTGTCGACACTAATTACAGCGAGGTTGGAAAAATGAATAGGAGTGTTTTCATTAAGAATGGAATGTGTAATTATATGCTGTGTATAATGAGAGTACTAAAAATTAATATGAACCGCTGGTTAGAATTTATAGCTAGGAAAAATGTAAATAATTTTATAACTTCCTTTTCCTGTAATGATTTTTCAGGATGTTTTTGTCTGGAAATTGTAACAGCGTATTACTCACTAACAAGTAAATATTTGTCCTTAATTGTATAAGTAAAGTATATAATATCATGAAATAATAAAGGCTAGATAAATTGTAGTGAATTTGATATTGTATGTAGAACTATTAGTATTTATAAATATCAAATAAATGTATATAAAGAATTGTAATTGTACGTTGAATTTTTTCATTAACAAAAAATAAAAACTTGAAAATGATATATAAAGTATTTGAAAATCTACAATGTATGTATTGTACGTTTTGAAATACTTTATATATCGGCGCTAATGACCTGAAAGTAGATGCGCCATAAAAAAAAAAAAAAAAAAAATGTATATATCATTTTCTAGTTTTTCTTATTTCAAGTTTAATGGTAAAACTGTCCACAGACAAATATAACATTTCAACATTTTATAAAGTTGTAACGTTAGAGTATAGTCAATTTAATTTTGATTCAATGAATATTATTTAGATGAATATGGCGATGAAAGTACCCTTAGAAAATATTTTCTGAAACCTTCGTTTATAATAATCCATTTTTTTTTTCTATTTTTTATTTATTTTTTTTTATCAGGCTATACCGTATGAAATGTCAGTTTTGTTTACTTTGCGATTTAATCCTTTCCCTGTTCTATTTCATTATTTACAAACATCATTGTTATTCATATAGAATTAAAGTTCTTTTATTCCTATTATTTAATCAGTAACTTGCGTACTATGTTGTGAGAACGATCCTCTGAGAAAAAAATAAAACTTAAATTATGTCTTCAACGGATATCCGTATTATTTTTCGTTATGAATTTAAGTTCGGTCATAGCTCTGCTGAGGCGTATATACATATTAATACGGCGTTCGGGGAGGGAACGGTGAATGAACGAACTGTTTACCGGTAGACTGAAAAACCTGTAATTCTCAAAAATGACCTCAAATTGTATAATGACACAGGTCTGCAAAAATAATCTTTCGGAATTTTAATTTGATGATTTTGGTCAATCTCAATGCTCCTTGGCTTGCTGAAGCCGAACATGAGGTCAGTCCCTCTCTATCACGTAAAGAAATTATTCAATCTCAAGTAAGGGCAGAGGTACTACCATTAAAAGAAAACAGAATTGGCGAATAAGAGTTTTCATTTATTTCCATGATGTTTTAGTTATTTCAATGTTGTTTACTGTACAAAATACATAAATGTGTAGAAATAACAGCTTCAGAATTAACAGTGGCATATTTAGTTATTATTTTTATGAAAACGTATTTTTTTCTCTTGAAAATTTCTCCGTGTTCGTTTCCGGCTGTAGGACTCTTCAGATGATTCACGCTGCAGCATCCAACAATAGTCAGCCATCATGTTTACATTCCATTTGCCCTGATACCTACGTTCCATTTCCTGGATGTCCTGATGGAACCTTTCCCCTTGTTCTTCACTTACTTCCCCTAAGTTTTCCGGAAAATAGTCCACATGCGAATGTAAGAAGTGAACCTTCAAACTCATGTTGCAACCTTGTAATTGAAATGCCTTCAACATGCGTTCCACGATACTTCTGTAGTTGGGATCCTTCACGTTACCAAGGAACTGCTCAACAACATCTTTAAAAGAATTCCAAGCTCCCTTCTCCTTCTCATTCATGGTCTGAGTGAAATGAGGATCTGTGAAAAGTTTCCGAATATCTGGGCCTACAAAGATCCCCTCTTTTAGCTTTGCATCACTTAATCGTGGGAACTTGGAGCATAAGTACTTAAAACATTCACCTTCTTTATTGAGAGACTTTACGAATTGTTTTATCAGCCCTAGCTTTATGTGTAGAGGAGGTAGCAGGATTTTGTCAGAAGGAACCAAACTTCTCCTAATTACATTTTTTTGGCCTGGCGACAGAGCTCCTCGTGATGGCCAGTCTTTGTTGTTCCAATGGGAATTTCTGTCTCGGCTATCCCATAAACATAAAAAACAAGGGAACTTGGTGTACCCTGATTGCTGACCTAAGAGCATAGTAAGTACTTTCAAGTCTCCACATATCAACCAGTTATGCTCATTATAATGAATTCGTTCGAGAACTAATGACAAATTTTCGTATGTTTCTTTTAAATGTACCGAATGGCCAACTGGAACTGAAGCATAAGTATTGCCATTGTGCAACAAAACAGCCTTTACACTTCGCTTTGATGAGTCTATGAATAGACGCCAATGAATCGGGTCATATTGTATACCAAATTGACCCATCAGACCAAGAATGTCTTTGCAATAAATAAGATTCTCATCCAGAGCAAAGTAAGGAACAAAAACTGCTTCACGGTGTCGATACCATCAAAAAGAAGTGCCTGGCTGTAATAAATTTTTGTTTTTAAGACGGGAGCCAAGTAACTGAGCTACATCTTTTGGAAGTCCAAGATCTCTCACTAAGTCGTTCAACTCCTGTTGAGAAATAAGCTGAGGTTCATCTTCTGAACTGCTTGCTTTGAACTCACTGTGTACTTCATCGCTCTCCGACATACAGTCTTCTCTATTAGCTTCCCTATCTATACTGCCCAAGTCACGAGGGGGCTGAGGAACTGTCAATCCAGGACCGTGTGGTACCGGACGACTAGCAGATTCCACATTAGGGTAGTTAATGAGCTTATGATTTTTGGAATTATAGCCTTGAACATGACAATTACAAAAGTAACAGTCATTAACGTGGTTTTTTTGCTCCCTCCACATCATTGGGATAGCAAATCCGAAAGATTTTAACTCTCCTTTGTACCATAAGCGAAGTTTTTTTACGCAGCTATGGCATACTTTGTGAGGAGCCCACACTTTATCTTGATCTCCTATTCTCAAGCCAAAATATGCATAATATACATTTTTGACAAAACCTGTTATATTTCGTTGGTATTTCTTAACTGTGTACTCACCACAGATAAAACAGAAGTAGTCTGGACTGGTAACACAACGACGATGAGTCATTTTCACCTTAAAATGGCACTTTCAAACCTTAAAATACGTTCTTAATCACTTTGACACAACTAAGAGACCTCGGTGAATGTGTTCACTTCAGTTGATACTACTGAACTGAGAGAATGAACAGAAATTTAGCTCCAAGTTCCTGATACAACAGGTTCAATCTCGTTTAGCTTCAGACGGTGACATCTGAGACCAAACAAGTACGTTCCTGTCTGAACAGGTCGTGCCTAGACACCCTCAGGCCTACAACATCTACTGAGGGAGTCATTGCCTACACCACCTAGTGAAAGATGTCTGTTTATAAAAAGAGAAGTCGTTTGGAAAAAAAAAAAACCCTACTTCTTACCAAATTTATGTGTATAGCAGGTATATTATGTTCTATGGATTTGAAAAAAATCTGTACGTGATAGAGAAAAACGGACTTCATTCTCGGCCTCAGCACACCGAGAAACACAGAGATTAGCCAAAATCATCTAATCAAATTTTTGGTTGTAGACCTGTGTGATTTATAATGTAAAAACTCTTTTACGTACTACTCATTTCTAATAAAATTGCCCTAGTGGTTTCTCCTTCACATCGATGCCTCTTCTAGGGCCCTAAGACTAGTAAAGAACAAAGAATACGGCCTAAACACTGGAAGGCGAACCTTCTGCCATAAGGGCCATGTCCAAACTGAGTGCATCTGCAAGTAGCTGTTTAGTGTCAGCTGTTAAAATCGAAAAAGTTCATAAATTAAAATTTATAAGTACCTATATTAGTCATATCCAATAAAATATTTTCTCGTCACACTGTAAAACCTATTACACTTGTCTTTAATAAATAAAAATATATATTATTAAACTATTTTATATCAGTTTTTATTCGCCATTTATTCCCTATAATTAATAAATGAACATGATTTTTTTATTTCGTATTTTGTTTATTCCCCAAAATCCTAACATTTGTGAACTCAAATAAATGTTTATTTGTTATGACATGGTTTACAAGAGCTGTTTTATTATCCTCTTTAGTAATTTATTCGCAAATCAAAATAAATATACTATTTAATGTTATTTACTACACTTTGCCTTCTGTTGTATACTTTGTGTTTGTCTTGCTTTATTTATTAGACTTCCGTTTGAAAGGATTCTTGCTCTGTCGTTCCTATAAGTTGACTGTCGCCGATCTTACAATGAATGAAACAAAAATAAAAGAACAACCTTTTGAACATTTTTATTCCTTTTAGCACTTTCCTCCGAAGGAAAGTAGCTATTGAGGTTGGACTCATGACGGAATTTTTGAAAAATTTCTTCAAATCTTTATCGATCCTACCTAGTAGACACCGAAAAGGACCCCCGTTAAAATTTATATATATCTATATATATATATATATATATATATATATATATATATATATATAGATATATATATATATATAGATATATATAAATTTTAACGGGGGTCCTTTTCGGTGTCTACTAGGTAGGATCGATAAAGATTTGAAGAAATTTTTCAAAAATTCCGTCATGAGTCCAACCTCAATAGCTACTTTCCTTAAAAACCGCTAAAGTCGGTCCACCGGAAGGGGGGGTTTAACCCGAACCCAAAGCACTAATTTGACTATGTCAGCCGTAATATTTGTTATATTTCAACTAAACTTGGTATTCGTAGTGGTAATATAGAGAGAAAAGTGAGATATAAAAATGAACTAAATCGGTTCATTAGAAGGGGGGGGGGTTTACTCCGGACCCACAATACCAATTCGCCACTACCAGCCGTGATTTTTGGTATATTTCGACGAAACTCGGCATTCGTAGTGGTAATCTACAGGTAAATATGTGTTGTAAAAATAAACTAAATCGGTTCATTAGAAGGGGGGGTTTACTCCGGACCCAAATTCGTAATATACTCATACCGGTCGTAATTGCTGCTGTATTGTAACGAAACGCGGTATACGTCGTGGGTAATTCATGAGAAAGAAGTGTTGTAAAAATGAGCTGAATCGGTCAATCGGAAAGCGGGGGTTTAATTTGTAATATATTTCAATCGAAAAGCCCGCCAGATGTAGGTTCACAAAGCCGCCGCAAGGAGCGCTTTCTACCATTAGAGTGACTGTATCCTGTTCGTGCGTTAGATCAAAATACGATAATATGAGGTTTTTAGTATTTATTACGTAGTGTAATAGGTACCATGTGTAAACATAACTCTGGAAGCAAATTAATAATTGATCAGTTACTCATTACAAATTTAAAAGAGAACTATTCATGTTTTTATTTTATTTATGTAGGATATTTGAAGCAAATTGCTGTGGAAAGCAGTCTACACTACCCAAATTCTGAGGAAAGTGCTTAGTTATGCAGCTCCTGCGTGACGGACTTTTACATAGCTCCTTACCCAAAAATATTGGAATAATAAAAGTAATGAATTTATAGATATTTAAATTGAGTTAAGTAACTTTTATTGAGAAAATGAATACAATAAGCATCAGGGTAATGCATTTTTTTCCCTAAGGTTTAACGGCGTATGAACAATGGGGCTATCTATAGGTTGCCGCCCTTTTATAATGCCAACAGCACGTGGTCGGTCACCCATTCAGGTACTGACCACGCCCGACGTTGCTTAACTTCGGTGATTAACGGGAACCGGTGAACTAACGTGGCCACGGCCGCTGGCGGTAATGCATTTTTCGCAGGAATAAGTTAATTGATAATTATATATATATTAAGTAATACTCAGATTTTAAATAGAGAATTATAAAAGATGGCCGATGAAGAGTGCAAAACAGTGATCGAGTATATTGTTGAATATGTAGGGAAAAATGTTTACACCCATCACAGACAATGGTACTACTAAGAATAAAGAACCTACACTCCATAGATCCATAGAACCTCCTTAAAATTTATGAAATAGACTAACTTACTAACAAAAACAATTTATGAAAATTTCCTTGCTAAGATGTTAAGGATCAAGGAATACACAAAATCTCCACCCCATTCTATCCAACATTAACCCTCCTTCCTGTTAAGTCTGCAAACTCCTTCTGTCTTCCCCAATTGTCTTCAGCCATAATAATCCTAATAGTGTTAATAATTCCTGCGAGTTGAGAAACCAACTCGATTCCTTTAATATCCCTCCTAATTTCACCCTTGCTTCTCAACAAACACTCCTTCTTGATGAACATTCTCGTCGATACAACTGTACTAATAATAGATTACAATTTGTCGTAAGACCGCTCTCCCAACTACGCCGTTACTCGCACCTAGAATCTCTCTTCTTCTGATGCGAATCCCGTTAATTACGGTTACAAGGATCTTGCTCTCGATATATTCAATATTAACGAACGAATTGCTCAAACTTTTTGACCTCCAATTTCGAAAATGTCGACATTCTCCTTCTTAAAAAATAGGCCGATAATCTAACCTCTCCCAGAAACAATCCTACAATCCCAGATAACTTTGCAGCTTTTGATTCTCACCATCCTTTCCTAACATTCACAACTGAAAAAAAAAACGAATTTAGCAATACTTAACACTTCCTCTACCTATTCAGAACTAACATTCATTACGAACAAGCTACGAAATATAAACACACGCCTATAAAATATCCTAATCTATTTAAAGATTTTTTTGTTAACTAAATTGATTCTTAACAGCACTTATATTTTATGAAATTTCCCTACTGAACAAAACTGTGACTGGTTACCAAGTCATAAAGACATTCATCTCAATAGTGGAGTAGACTAGGTAGTCGAGTAAACAGAACATATAGCACACACAGCTTCCAAATTCCTCTTACTTCCTCTCCCAATAGGAAATTTTCCAGAAATACATTCCTGATTTCTTCTAATGGCTTTAGTCCTTTGAAATGTACTAAAAGTAATAAATAGATTTAATATTTTAATTTAATCTTTCCGAGTATCAATTCTTATCATCGTGTTCCACGACTTGTTTCACCAGCTGGATCTATCTTCGCGGGCTGGAGAAACAAGCTGTAATCAGGACGAAAAATATTTAATGGTCATCTCTATCAGAAAATTCCTAGCAAGTATTTTCACTCCTTAAACCATCAAATATAATTTAATATTAACCTCAATTTTTTTTATTGCCGCTATGACAAATTTATTTTTGAACATATTCCTTTTTATGTCTTATACCGGTTTGTTATTTTTGACAGTTCTCAACTTAATAACCGTACGTGTGTTCTTCTTCTTTTTTGTTTTTATAGCTCGGACATTGCATTTTAAATTTTGGATCTGTAATGATTTGCCTAATAAGTCCGTGTGCGCTGCTAAAGCACATTTTACAACCTACCTGCCGGAATCTTAATCAGGACCGGCTGGTTTAAGCCTTCTTAAAATTCAAAGGTCAGATTTTTATGTTGGAACATTTGATATTTTATCTTGGGTTTAATAACCCTCGATGTGGACACCGTGGAGATGCAGTTGAATTCATTTCAATATGTACTTTTATTCATTTATAAGAATAATTGCCTAATTTGCATTGATTACGATTTTTTTCGTCAGTAATTAATGTTTGTACGTGAACATAAATAAAATAGAGCGTTATTATCATATAACGACTTAAATCTATTGAAATATAAATACTCAGCCGTTAATTTTCTTTATTAGCTTAATTTATTTAGTACATGAATTTTTCTATGTTTATTTATTATTATTTGAGATCTTTGCACCTTATTTTATGAAATAAAGGAATTAAAAAAACTAAAAAGATCACTACTTCAAGTTTCTATATTTCTTTTTTCTTTCATAATAATTGCAATAAGTAAAGCATCAACTAGCACTTTTTAGCGCGGTTCCTCCCTCCCCCATAGGGAGGAACCCCGCTTATAAGGTTGATACAATGAAACAATCCGGAAGTGCCGACTAGAAAATTTCGCGTTTCAGAACCCCTAGAGACCGAAAATAACGGTGGTTCAAATTTGTATATATATATATATATATATATATATATATATATATATATATATATATTTGTCTGTTCGCTCATTTCTGGCTTCCCTGACGGTCCGATTTTGATGAAATTTGGTACAAAAATCCGTCGTGCAATTTGAAAGGTCAAGTTCGTTAACCAGAAAAATCCGCCCACTGGAAGATGGCGTTTGGGGCGAAATTCGCGCAGAAAAAATCGTAACGCTTACGTTTTTGAGTTCATAAGCTTGTAAGTACTCTTTTTATAGGCTTCTTGGGCTAGGAAAACGAATGAAATCATTTTCAAGGCGATAGCTTTAACCGTTTTCGAGAAAATTGGAAAAATAGTTTTTGAATACCGTTTTTGGTTTGGGTACTTAGAATCACGGGATCCAGTTGAAACATTATCTGCATGTTCTTCTTTCATTAAAACTAATATGTTGAAAGTTTTGTTACGTTTGGAGTTAAGGAAGGGTTAGAATAAAATATTTTATTAACAGACATGAAAAGTTTTGGGAACTTTGTATACTTTCATTAATATCTCGAACACGGTTGGGAAATCGTGGTAAGTAGATAGAAATTATCTGAAAGCTCTATAAATTCTCTACAAAAAAGATTCTGAAACAATTTTTGATTAGGTGATGTCAATCGGAGAAATAAGTGCTTAAACTTTGAAGTAATTAATTTCGTTTATTCGAATGGTTCTTTTGTCTGTTTTTATTCCTTGTTATTTTTTAATTGCTTATACTTGGGTAATGTATTTGACAATAAAACAGATTAGGTAAAATAAGATAAACAATTCATTGTTAGAAATATAGCTTGCCAAGAGAAAGAGATTCGATGACGTCTTTTGAATATTTTCAATTGCCTTCATGCTGTTGGTTTTTTTATTTTATTTTTCAATTGATTTTATTTGTAGAATTTTTACTATAGTAAAAGAACACAGGAATATGTGAAAAATTTTGATATTTTCCAATTCCTTGAAACGTATGAAATGAAGTATCGGTAGAAGAGGATTCTATGGTCTGAGTGCGGACCCGACCCCAGGTATAACCATAAAACCCTTTGAACAAAGGCCGAGGAAAATATTATCCACAATGGTGACTTAACTGTCAACCTTGGTCTTCCTCTGCCTCCCGGCATTTCCATTGGTATGTATTATCTTATTTCTTTGTAAAATTAATTAATGTTACTATTAGCTACTACCTATAGTTTTCATTGATATGTAGTTTCTTATTTCTTTGTAAAATCAATTAATGTTACTATTAGCACCTATTTACTTATATGAACTTCAGTAAAATAGCCTTTTTTTCTTCTTTTTCTGTTATGTTTCTATTGATTTTCATTCTACTCATTCTAAGAATTTAAGACGAAATTGTTCTTTTATAATAAGTTAATTGTATTCATAGTTCTGTTACTTATCTCAATTATAAACTTCTTTTTTTTTTTTTTTTGTTTCTGTATTAATTTCTATTTTTCTTGTCAATTTAGCTGACGAAGGCTTCCAATGAGTAGCCGAAACGTCCTTAATATAGATTTTTTACCAAAAATCTTATTGAGGTTTCTTTAGCCGATTCCCCACCGTTCCATCTTACTTATCATCAATCTTCATGGGAAAAATATTATCTGTTTCTATTCTAAGCTTTTCAAATGACAATAGGGATATAACAGGAACCGCGCTAAGATGATGCAGTTCCTGCCAGTCGGACTTTTTAGATTTATTTTCGTTAGTTTATGAACTTTTTTTTGTGCAATAATATGGTGATCAACAATCTATAAGATACTTTTAAGTACTAAAGACATTTATAAATGATTTTGTTTTTCTATAATTTGACTATTTCCTGTAGTTCGGTCTATTTACTATCTGATCGATAAAAAAAAAACAAAAAAAACAAAAAAACACAGAAATAATTTTGCACTTCTTCTGGGGCTTATTTGTAGTTAATATTTTATATAAAATACCGTAAAAAAAGTAATGAAATAACAACTAAATAACTAGAGATAATTACCTCAAAGGTTGAAACACCTTCAATCATAAAATAAAATATAATAAAAATAAAATAAATAAATATAAATTCTGATAAATAAACCTGTGCCGGCATTCGCAGGCGGCGTCTTAAATGAAAAAATGCGTTTTCTTAAATGAAAAAAAAAAATGATAATAAAGAATAAATTAAAATATGAGCATTTATATAAATTCAGGAAATGTTTTAGGACTTCATTTTTTCCAGGTTTTCTCATTATTGAGATGAAAAAAATAATCCCAGTAAATTGGTGCTATTAATAAAATATATTTCCTAAATTAATAACAATGTAAATGCCCTCCAAAATACATTAATATGTAGGAAGTATAGTAACAATCTCGTTTTATACGTAAGTATTATGTTACAGAAAGGGCATGAGGTTAAATACGTACATATATACCGTTACAAATCCATGTATCAAATAGACAGGATAGATTTATCGTTACTAAATCCGATTCTAATTGACAACGCAGCGCCAACAGTAGGGAGTCACAACCCGAGCTATTTTAGGTGGCCTGAAAGCGTTTGTATTACGGATTCATGTGCCCGGGCACTTATCTTCAAAAATAAACCAAGACTGCTCACGGAGTCTGCATCCTTGGGGGGTACTTCTATTCCAGGAGTGTACTAAAGTTTGTATGCTTCAAATACACACCCCGTGTCTTCAGCTCCTTAATGCTTATGCACAGTAGAAAAACGGGCAAGCTACCTCTATAGAATTTTGGAATGGTTTCTGTTCTTAGCATCATTTGTAAAGATTTCAATAGAATCAGCTAATATACTGTCTTAATCTAATTTGTAAACACAATTAAAAATGTAAAATGTAATCTCAAAGAGAAGCAAGATCTTAGGCAACACAACATGAAACTGACAGTACTCTAAGCGGGTATCAATACATTTAAATACCGGTTTCTCCGAATGAAATCGCTCTGTCGAAAATCGCACACGAGCCTTTCTTGTAGAAAATGGAATAGGATTCCGAATAAATTCTTTATAGTCCCGAGAGCCAGTAACCACACGTTTCATGAAGTGTTTTATGCACCTTAAAATTTTGCTATAATGTACCTCTTGTGTTGATAAGAAGGTAAGTATGTGGTTCCTGGACATACCTTGGAACACCACATCGAAAATACGCACATAGAAAATAAAAGTGCAAAAAATTTGTTTCCCAAAAATAGAGTTTTATTCAGAAGCCAAATATCTTTAATGTAAAAGTAAGACAATTTTACAATGAATAATAAATATGACAGACATTTTTAAGGGGTATAATACGTAAAAAATATATATATATGTTAAAAAAATTGTTTTTATTCTAATATTAAATGAGAGTTTTATTCGCGCTGCCATTTAAACCGAAACAGCTGTACAAGATCATGTGAGGAAGAACCAATGAGAGCGCAGAGAATAACCAAAACTGCGCGGTGCTCTCATTCACTCTTACGGTTACGCGCAGTGTATCATAGGCAACATTTATTGTTATTTTTTCTGATAATTAAACCAAAAACAAAAGTGTCTGCCCTTTTATAATTATTTTCAAATATGTTTATTGAAGACGCTGTTTAAATCGCAGCGTGGAAAAAGCACTTCAGTTAATATTAAAAATAAAAACTAGGTACTTTGGTTCTTTTTTGTAAATTTACATTTTAACCCCCTTAAAAGAGCCTGCCTTATTTATTATTAATTTTAAAATTGCCTTAATTTGAATTTTTTTTCATTAATAATAGTTGGCTTCTGAATAAAACACTATTTTTGGGCAATATTGTTTTGCTTTTTTCCCCTATTCGCAGTACCTGGTCTTCCAAGGTATGTCCAGGAAACACATACTTACCTTCTTATCTACCTAAGAGGTACATTATAGCAAAATTTCAGGGTGCATAAAACACTTCATAAAAAGTGTGTAACCAGCTCTCCGACTGTTACACTTATTACGATTTCCGAACAGGTTTCCAGATATACAGGAATTCAACCGAAAATCTCTAGATAAATCGTATGTTATTTCGATAATTAAGTAAATTATTAAAACTAATAGAACTTGTTTTTATTTTCTTTTAAATAGGCTGAAGTCGTAGTTGTAAGTTGTAACCTCATTTTCTCCCATTATAGTTCATAAATAAACCCTCATTATTTAAACAAAAATACGTACGTACTTATTTTTTTACCCTTGTTCTGAATCAAATTATGCAATAAACTAATTAGCGAATTAAAAACTAAAACTGAACTAAAATCACAAATTAAGATCACCTTTGCTTAAATTAAACTAATTACCACACTAAAAAGCAGATACTAAAACTAAAAGCAACTATTATTAAGAAAATACTCCAACACATGATTAATAATTTTACAAACCTAAAACCTAAACTAAAACTAAAACTAATAATATAACATGGGTTTATTTTTAGTTAGAATGAATTAACTTTGGTTTAGTAAACTAACGTTAGTTTTGCCCAACGCTGAGTGTTGTTCCATCTTGTTAATTAGTTATTTGTTTTATTTAGACCTTCGGAATGATATTTATTGAATAATTAAGTGTTGATATATTAGATGAAAACAACAAAGAGCGGCTAATGTAACACTTCTCTATTAATTGAATTCAACATGAGTGAAAGACTAAAAAGGCAGCAAATGTAAAAGCTGCTTGTTATTTTTTTTGTCAGGGCGCAGGTAGATAGGGACGATTGGACACATCTGCCTTGTTATAAATAAAAACTAAACTAATTATAATTCAGGTTGTTAAACCTTAATTTTCTACGGAGGTTCGGCTTTTCCGAAACCTTTGTAAATTGGTGAGAGGCGGGTCCATTTGCTTCGGTCGTGCAGTCCGGAAAATCGCCTATTACCGCCAATAACACCTTTAACAGGAATGCTTATAGTTTTCTAAAGACTAGTGTCCGTTTTAATGGTCCAACATTTGTTTCGAAAAATTATATATTTTTTTTCCTGGATTTCTCACGGAAAGTAGTAGTAATCTTTGTAAGTCAACACTCATTAGAAAACTAGATTCCGAAATATAAGAAGTATTATCCTGATAAAAAAAGTATGATTGGTAGGAACTTTGTCATTCCAGCGTATTTTTTTTTTTTTTTTTTTTTTTTTTTTTTTTTTTAACTGCGCATCTACATCATGGTCATTAGCGCCGGGCTATCTACAGGTTGCCACCCTTTTCTAATGCCAACAGCACGTGGTCGGTCACCCATTCAGGTACCCAGCGTATTAAAATTTGAAAGGGACAGTAAAAGGGTACAGGAGGATAGTAATTTACTGGTGAATAAGGAATTAGGGATAATTTGGTAATTCGGATTAAGATTATCTTACAAGCATGGAGGAAGTATTTTTTGAGTGTATATATATATATATATATATATATATATATATATATATGCTTGTGTTAGTCAGACTTCTTCTGTCTTCGGCGTTACTCCCTGATTTTGTCAGAAGAAGTTTATAAATAAAGATAGTCCTGAATAATCCTCTAAACGCTCCAAGCATAAATAGAAATATTAATAATCTCAGCTAGTTTTGAACAAAAATCCATTTTAAGATGTCAATATTTGATAAAAAGTGTGATAAACAATTCCTTAGAACAGGGTTACTTTAAATAATATGTATCATCATTTAGACAGTTCATAGTGTGGCTAATAACGTTGCTGTCCAGTCTTGGGTGCTTTAGCAGAGTGCACATCATTATGCTATCAAGGAACTTGGTGATAATAACTTGCATAACTTCATTAAAATAAAATGAACTAATCACTAATTACCTCCTTGCATGTTGGCCTTCTCATCCCTCAGATGTTGCTATGTAAATCATCAGTGAAACAATTTATTTGGGAGAGAGGGAGAGACGAAATTAATTAGCAGGATTGATGAATAATTACACGAAGGATAATACACTGGGCATTTAATTCTCAACTATTTGAAAGTTCTTAATTATTTACTAAAAATAGTCAGACTCACAGGAACTCATCTTAGAGGGTTTCCGTTCTAATCGCTAATCTCGTTTGAAAGCTTAGAATTGAAACAGTTAATAGTTTTTCTTAATCTTTCTTAAAAAATTAAAACACATATAAAATGAAATCTCAAAGAGAAGCATGATCTTAGACGCCAAAACCTAAGTGAAAGTATCTTATAGACCGTAATTCACACCTGTGGATGAGTTTTGTTAATTTTAGTTTAGCTGCCTTTTATATTTTAATTTCTTATTTTCATAATCAGTAACCTAATTTGAGTAAATTATGGATAATATAAGTCTCATCGCATTATCCATATTTCAAGTGTGCGTTGTTCTATGAAGCAAATAAAATGATAATTGTTCTTATGTGATTTTTGTGGATAGATCGCACTAGTAATTCTAATGTGACACAACTAAAAAAAAAAAAAAAAAAAAAAAAAAAAAAAACTCAACTGAAAATGTGACACTCTTGCCTAGGTAGGGAGAATAACATTAACCCAGGAATAGTGACACAAGTGACCTCTGGTGTACAAGCTCTGAATCTAGGTACATACAGTTTTGATGGTTGATAAAGAGATAATTACCAATGTCTTTTATAGTCATAAATGAAAAATACCGATTTTTGAGTTGTGTCAGCTTAGAAATACTACTGCCATATGTTATATGCAATTCCTTGTTTTTGCAATATAGAGTTGTAATTGGAGTATTTATTATAATTAATAAATCCAAGAATCTTAGGATTACCACATGATAGTCCACGTGCTGAGAACATGTAAGATTGAGATTTTCCTTGAAGGACTAAATAGTATAATTGGTTTTGAAATGTTTTGCTCTCCGAGAGTAACAATGTCTTAATTAGATAAATTATAATGGAATACAGGCCAAAGATAAATTCTCCTGATCAATTCCTGCATGCTTAAATTTTAACGTCCGTTATTATAGCTGAGAATTTTGGGACGGGTTATCTATAGTTTACCACCCTTTTCTAGCCAGGATAGGGCTGATTCCTTTTCTTTTTTCTAAAGAAAAGCCACCACCCCAGAGTCGGAATCGAATCCACGATCTTTGGTACACAGTGTTAAGTGCTCACGCCTTAACACTCATAGCCACAGGGCCTCCAAGAACCTAGATTCCGTCATGTGTACCTAGATTGAAGTGGAATGAAAGACCAGTTTTTATGTGTTAAGGCTAATTCCTAGCACAGAAGGTGCCGAAGGAAATTCCGATGTGCAAAATCAACCCTCAAGGGCAGCAGGAGGATTTGTGTTTTTGTTTGAATTCTTCTGCAGAGACAATCAGGTCCCTTTTTAACGAGGTACACATCATACGTTATTTATGATACAAACTGGTTTTGGGTGCGGGATACACAAAGAACGGAAGTATTGCAGATTCTTCGGGCTTATCTCTCTTTTGCTCGCAAAAACCCTTCCGAGGCATGTCGCCATAAAGAATATTCGTGCAAGGATTAAAACATCTTTCAGCACACAGAGAATATTGTACTACATTTAAGCTATTTGAATTGGCGGATCTCCAAACACAAATAGCTTTGTAAAATGAGAAGTTCTTTACAACAACATACACTTTGACTGTTCTGTTCTTGGTCGGTTCTAATAAAATTATGCAAATGCTATTCGAGATTATGGAATAGTTAAAGAAAAGCAACAACTGATATCTGGAAGCCTGTATTTCAATTCGTTATTGAGGGACTAGTCGAAAGGAACCCATACACAGCAAGTGGTTGGACGAAGAACTACTATCCTTATCAACTCACTCGACGCATGATGAGTCCAAGTAACGGTAGATCTACAAGGATTTAGGAAGATCCAGAACCATGGATGGAAGCCTGAAGAAGCTGGATTCCGTTACTGCGAAATCACACGATCTTTTCATAAAACCTCCCCCTGTAGAGCACAGCCGTTACGCCAGTGACATAAATACTTCCGACAGAAGAAGACTTAGGGGAAAAAACAAACATTTGTGTGATCAATATTTTATTAGAGGGTAGCTGCATTCAACAAAATACACTTAAAAGTTCTATCCTAAATCTGGTTTCAAAATACTATCATGTTAGCATCGCGTATGTTGTGTTGTTCATTCGGTGACATTGTATACAATTAATTGTTTTTACCCAGTACGGGGTTGTTTACCCAGTACGGCAAGCCAGATCAAATAAGAAGGGAGCGAGAGCAGATGCTGGCCAGATAAAAATCAAGCCTTCAGTGTCTACGAATTTCAAAAGTATAAATTTCTTAGTTTCTTCATGGATCTTTTTCTTTATAAGAAAATAAAAAGTGTAAAAGTCTAATTTGTAAAGTTTGGAAACTCATCAAGCAAAGTAGGGTCGTATCTGGCCCATATTCTTAATAATATCGAATAAAAACAACAAAAACAACAAAATATTACTCTTACTCATCACATTGTGTACATATGTACAATTATTAAAAAAAAAAAAAAAAAAAAAAAAAAAAAATCAGTCCCGTAACAGGCCACAAGGGCCCAGAGGGGCAGATACCGTAGAGGTATCTGATTCTTGACCGTACGGCACACTAGGGAGATAGTGTGGTCAACACTATGCTCCGGCCGCCTGATTTTCCCCTTGGCCGCTTCGACTGCTAGAGTCATTAGCACCCAAGGTACCCATTATTAATTAAATTAATTAAAGGCTGGGTGAGCCTAGGGACGATCTGGGACCCCAAATCCAACCCTCGAACGGCAGCACTAGAAGAAAAAATCTTCAGTGCGCGCTCGGGTTTTGCACCTGGTCCTCCAGTTCATTAGTCGAGTGCTCTACCACTGAGCTAACCTCGCCCCCATGTACAATTATTACATATGTATATTGTATTCCCTTTTAGTGCGTTTGCTGCTGCGGGTACGAACCCCGTTTATAACGTCAACTCGGATATGGCGAGGTGGTTCTAATCTTTTATTTATTGCTGGATCGCTACGGAGGCGACGGAGCAAATTATTAAGTCTATATGGAAACGTCAGCTTTGAACAAAATGATAATATTAATAAATAAATTATAATGGATAATCATAACATAAAGGAAATAAATATAATTTCAGAAAAAGTAGCAAATACATTTAAAAGCCAAAAATATAAAAAATAAAAAGAATAAGAAAGTTATAAAAAAAAAAAAAAATTACAGAGTAAACATTTTAATGAGTTCGTTAAATTGTGTGTTATATATGTGAAGTTTGTAAGTATTTAAATATCTGATTCAAATAATGGCTACCAGCGGTCAAGAGTACTGTGAGGTCAGTGGGTATGTTTAATTGTTCTCTCCTTCGACGGTCTGTAAGTATATGTTTTATAGTTAGCAGTTAGTTACATTGTCTACATGTTGGTACGTCTTGTTTAGTCATTAGGTATCCGTGAGTAAGTAGAGAATGGCCAATTCGGAGTCGAGTTAGAACCTCTTCTCTCCGGTTTCCTCTTCTGCTGGCGGGCCATTCTGCTACTGTTTGTTTAATCTGTCCTAGTTAATTGTCGTTAGTGTTGTACCATGCTGTCTGCCACTGCATTTAGATCGATTTAGATCGCCCATCTCTAATATCCAGTATCCATCTATGTATGGATGGAATAGGTACGTAGATGAAATTGAATTCCGACGATGGAGAACTACTCTAATGTTGAAAGGAAAAAAAAAAAAGGATAAAAAACCTCAACTAATTTCTTTCTGTTGCCAAGAAATATTATTGTGGTACGTAGAGAGATAATTGAACCTTAGTCATCGGAGAACCATTTGCGTCTGATTAATGCATGTGTATAACAGCTCGTGACATTCAATATGAGTGTCTAGTAAGGAATGAAGGGGTGTGTCGCAATGGTCCTCTCCATGTTAAAGATAATACGATCCCTTTAATTTATGTTGCTAGCTTCGTCGGTGACACATACCTCGGGATTAAGCAACGAGGACCCTCGTCGGCCATAGTTGGATTCCATCTGTTTTCACTTAATTACCCAAACCCCCACGAACGGACCGAACTGAAAAACATACCGAAAAATTCGTCACGAAGAGGACTACTTTTTTTTTCTGTCCCTTCGTTCCTTCGGATTTGCATACGACTGTTTGTCCAGGGATTTCCCTCTCGAGGGTAAAAGGTGGGTAGCTTATTCGGTCATATGCTAATGAAATGTCGGTACAGAGAGTTGCTCATGAGAAGCTAATGGGGAATGTCGTTCTGCTTCCGATTTGTAATTTTTTACATTTCTCGAAGTATGTCTCATCAATGAATCATCAAGGATGACATATTCCACGCTTGGAGTAATAATATTTCTCTTTTAAGTCGCTCAATAAAATAAAGAAAATGGATTTATTTAAAAAAAAAATGAATAATTGCAATATCATATTTTTTTTCAGCACAACTACATGTATCTCTTTAACGCCAGTAGATGTACAGGTTGCAATTTCTAAATATCCATAGTGCGGTAAGGAATGTTATAAAAGGACCCATCGCTGAAAAAAGTAAACCTACGGCAAACGAAAAACGAGCCCTCATCTATTAAAACGTTTGGCAAATACTATTCCTTCGGAAGCATACCGAGTTTTTCAAAGTTCCCATTTCTTCAAATATTCTTAAGCCATTACTATTCTCTGTTTAAGCTCTTCGCGTTTTACTAAATAGTAAAACGTTTTTGAATTATTTACACGTAATTTAATAAACAAGGGAAAGAAAAAGTTTTTTTGTTTTTTTGCTTTTATTTTTTTTAAAATGCATTGAAATAGGTTACGATTTGACGGCTGTAGCCTTTTTTGAAACACGAAAAGCCGTTTGGCCCCACTGTGTGCCGTACTGGGTGAAGAAAAACAACACAGGTCTACAACCAAAAATTTGATTTGATGATTTTGGCTAATCTTTGTGTTTCTCGGTGTGCTGAGGCCGAGAATGAAGTCCGTTTTTCTCTATCACGTACAGATTTTTTTCAAATCCATAGAACATAATATACCTGCTATACACATAAATTTGGTAAGAAGTAGGTTTTTTTTTCCAAACGATTTCTCTTTTTATAAACAGACATCTTTCACTAGGTGGTGTAGGCAATGACTCCCTCAGTAGATGTTGTAGGCCTGAGGGTGTCTAGGCACGACCTGTTCAGACAGGAACGTACTTGTTTGGTCTCAGATGTCACCGTCTGAAGCTATACGAGATTGAACCTGTTGTATCAGGAACTTGGAGCTAAATTTCTGTTCATTCTCTCAGTTCAGTAGTATCAACTGAAGTGAACACATTCACTAAGGTCTCTTAGTTGTGTCAAAGTGATTAAGAACGTATTTTAAGGTTTGAAAGTGCATTTAGACAAAATGTCTCATCGTCAGTGTGTTACCAGTCCAGACTACTTCTGTTTTATCTGTGGTGAGTACACAGTTAAGAAATACCAACGAAATGTATATTATGCATATTTTGGCTTGAGAATAGGAGATCAAGATAAAGAGTGGGCTCCTCACAAAGTATGCCTTAGCTGCGTAGAAAAACTTCGCTTATGGTACAAAGGAGAGTTAAAATCTTTCGGATTTGCTATCCCAATGATGTGGAGGGAGCAAAAAAAAACACGTTAATGACTGTTACTTTTGTAATTGTCATGTTCAAGGCTATAATTCCAAAAATCATAAGCTCATTAACTACCCTAATGTGGAATCTGCTAGTTGTCCGGTACCACACGGTCCTGGATTGACAGTTCCTCAGCCCCCTCGTGACTTGGGCAGTATAGATAGGGAAGCTAATAGAGAAGACTGTATGTCGGAGAGCGATGAAGTACACAGTGAGTTCAAAGCAAGCAGTTCAGAAGATGAACCTCAGGAGTTGAACGACTTAGTGAGAGATCTTGGACTTCCAAAAGATGCAGCTCAGTTACTTGGCTCCCGTCTTAAAAACAAAAATTTATTACAGCCAGGCACTTCTTTTTCATGGTATCGACACCGTGAAGCAGTTTTTGTTCCTTACTTTGCTCTGGATGAGAAACTTATTTATTGCAAAGACATTCTTGGTCTGATGGGTCAATTTGGTATACAATATGACCCGATTCATTGGCGTCTATTCATAGACTCATCAAAGCGAAGTGTAAAGGCTGTTTTGTTGCACAATGGCAATACTTATGCTTCAGTTCCAGTTGGCCATTCGGTACATTTAAAAGAAACATACGAAAATTTGTCATTAGTTCTCGAACGAATTCATTATAATGAGCATAACTGGTTGATATGTGGAGACTTGAAAGTACTTACTATGCTCTTAGGTCAGCAATCAGGGTACACCAAGTTCCCTTGTTTTTTATGTTTATGGGATAGCCGAGACAGAAATTCCCATTGGAACAACAAAGACTGGCCATCACGAGGAGCTCTGTCGCCAGGCCAAAAAAATGTAATTAGGAGAAGTTTGGTTCCTTCTGACAAAATCCTGCTACCTCCTCTACACATAAAGCTAGGGCTGATAAAACAATTCGTAAAGTCTCTCAATAAAGAAGGTGAATGTTTTAAGTACTTATGCTCCAAGTTCCCACGATTAAGTGATGCAAAGCTAAAAGAGGGGATCTTTGTAGGCCCAGATATTCGGAAACTTTTCACAGATCCACATTTCACTCAGACCATGAATGAGAAGGAGAAGGAAGCTTGGAATTCTTTTAAAGATGTTGTTGAGAAGTTCCTTGGTAACGTGAAGGATCCCAACTACAGAAGTATCGTGGAATGCATGTTGAAGGCATTTCAATTACAAGGTTGCAACATGAGTTTGAAGGTTCACTTCTTACATTCGCATGTGGACTATTTTCCGGAAAACTTAGGGGAAGTAAGTGAAGAACAAGGGGAAAGGTTCCATCAGGACATCCAGGAAATGGAACGTAGGTATCAGGGCAAATGGAACGTAAACATGATGGCTGACTATTGTTGGATGCTGCAGCGTGAATCATCTGAAGAGTCCTACAGCCGGAAACGAACACGGAGAAATTTTCAAGAGAAAAAAATACGTTTTGATAAAAATAATAACTAAATATGCCACTGTTAATTCTGAAGCTGTTATTTCTACACATTTATGTATTTTGTACAGTAAACAACATTGAAATAACTAAAAGATCATGGAAATAAATGAAAACTCTTATTCGCCAATTCTGTTTTCTTTTAATGGTAGTACCTCTGCCCTTACTTGAGATTGAACAATTTCCTTACGTGATAGAGAGGGACTGACCTCATGTTCGGCTTCAGCACGCCAAGGAGCATAGAGATTGACCAAAATCATCAAATCAAATTTCAGAAAGATTATTTTTGTAGACCTGTGCAATTAATTGCAGCTATACAATGTCACTGAATGAACAACACATCAGCGATGCAAACATGGTAGTATTTTGAAACAAGATTTAAGATAAAACTGATAAGTGTATTTTCTTGAATGTGCTACGCTCTAATAAAACATTGACCATGCAAATATTTGTTTTATTCTTAAGCCATTACTATTCTCTGTTTAAGCTCTTCGCGTTTTACTAAATAGAATAAGTTCTTCTATCAGAATTCAATTAGCCAGTATTTGATTATAACTTTTCTGTATAGATATCATGGGCGTATATAGGAAACAATTTCGGGGGGGGGGCTGAGACAATTTCAAGGGTACGGAATACTAACAATTTCGAACTTGGAATAGTTTTAGACAGAGTTGGGCAAACGTTAGCGCGCGCTAATATCTAATACCTTCCCGCTAATTTAGCGGAACTGATAAGAGCCTGCGCTAACGATTAGCGCATAGCGAAGGCAGTGCGCTAACGATTAGCGCATAGCGAAGGCAGTGCGCTAATCGCTAATTCACCTCTAATGTTTAAATATCTTTGCAGCTAACTAGAAGGAATGTTGAAGGTGGAATAAAAAAAGGATATTGGAAGTGTTATTACAAAGGATATTGAAGGACGTATTTGGAAGTATATAGGAGGTGGTATTAGGAAGGATATAAAAGGTCGTTTTAGGAAGGATATAGAAGGTGGTATTAGGAAGGATATAGAAGGTGGTATTAGGAAGGGTATACAAGGTGGTATTAGAAAGGATATTAATGGCGGTATTTGGAAGGATATTGGAGGTGGTATTAGGAAGGATATAGAAGGTGGTATTAGGAAGGATATAGAAGGTGGTATTAGGAAGGGTATAGAAGGTGGTATTAGAAAGGATATTAAACGCGGAATTTGGAAGGATATTGGAGGTGGTATTAGGAAGGATATAGAAGGTGGTATTAGGAAGGATATAGAAGGTGGTATTAGGAAGGGTATAGAAGGTGGTATTAGGAAGGATATAGAAGGTGGTATTAGGAAGGGTATAGAAGGTGGTATTAGAAAGGATATTAAAGGCGGTATTTGGAAGGATATTGGAGGTGGTATTAGGAAGGATATAAAAGGTCGTTTTAGGAAGGATATAGAAGGTGGTATTAGGAAGGATATAGAAGGTGGTATTAGGAAGGGTATAGAAGGTGGTATTAGAAAGGATATTAAAGGCGGTATTTGGAAGGATATTGGAGGTGGTATTAGGAAGGATATAGAAGGTGGTATTAGGAAGGATATAGAAGGTGGTATTAGAAAGGGTATAGAAGGTGGTATTAGAAAGGATATTAATGGCGGTATTTGGAAGGATATTGGAGGTGGTATTAGGAAGGATATAGAAGGTGGTATTAGGAAGGATATAGAAGGTGGTATTAGAAAGGGTATAGAAGGTGGTATTAGAAAGGATATTAATGGCGGTATTTGGAAGGATATTGGAGGTGGTATTAGGAAGGATATAGAAGGTGGTATTAGGAAGGATATAGAAGGTGGTATTAGGAAGGGTATAGAAGGTGGTATTAGGAAGGATATAGAAGGTGGTATTAGGAAGGGTATAGAAGGTGGTATTAGAAAGGATATTAAAGGTGGTATTAGGAAGGATATAAAAGGTCGTTTTAGGAAGGATATACAAGGTCGTTTTCGGAAGGATATAGAAGGTGGTATTAGGAAGGATATAGAAGGTGGTATTAGGAAGGATATAGAAGGTGGTATTAGGAAGGATATAGAAGGTGGAATTAAGAAGGGTATAGAAGGTGGTATTAGAAAGGATATTAAAGGCGGTATTTGGAAGGATATGGGAGGTGGTATTAGGAAGGATATAGAAGGTGGTATTAGGAAGGATATAGAAGGTGGTATTAGGAAGGATATTGGAGGTGGTATTAGGAAGGGTATAGAAGGTGGTATTAGGAAGGATATAGAAGGTGGTATTAGGAAGGATATTGGAGGTGGTATTAGGAAGGATATAGAAGGTGGTATTAGGAAGGATATAGAAGGTGGTATTAGGAAGGGTATAGAAGGTGGTATTAGGAAGGATATAGAAGGTGGTATTAGGAAGGATATAGAAGGTGGTATTAGGAAGGGTATAGAAGGTGGTATTAGGATGGATATAGAAGGTGGTATTAGGAAGGGTATAGAAGGTGGTATTAGAAAGGATATTAAAGGCGGTATTTGGAAGGATATTGGAGGTGGTATTAGGAAGGATATAAAAGGTCGTTTTAGGAAGGATATACAAGGTCGTTTTAGGAAGGATATAGAAGGTGGTATTAGGAAGGATATAGAAGGTGGTATTAGGAAGGGTATAGAAGGTGGTATTAGGAAGGATATAGAATGTGGTATTAGGAAGGGTATAGAAGGTGGTATTAGGAAGGATATAGAAGGTGGAATTAGGAAGGGTATAGAAGGTGGTATTAGAAAGGATATTAAAGGCGGTATTTGGAAGGATATGGGAGGTGGTATTAAGAAGGATATAGAAGGTGGTATTAGGAAGAATATAGAAGGTGGTATTAGGAAGGGTATAGAACGTGGTATTAGGAAGGATACAGAAGGTGGTATTAGGAAGGGTATAGAAGGTGGTATTAGAAAGGATATTAATGGCGGTATTTGGAAGGATATTGGAGGTGGTATTAGGAAGGAAATAGAAGGTGGTATTAGGAAGGATATAGAAGGTGGTATTAGGAAGGGTATAGAAGGTGGTATTAGGAAGGATATAGAAGGTGGTATTAGGAAGGATATTGGAGGTGGTATTAGGAAGGATATAGAAGGTGGTATTAGGAAGGATATAGAAGGTGGTATTAGGAAGGGTATAGAAGGTGGTATTAGGAAGGATATAGAAGGTGGTATTAGGAAGGATATAGAAGGTGGTATTAGGAAGGGTATAGAAGGTGGTATTAGGAAGGGTATAGAAGGTGGTATTAGAAAGGATATTAATGGCGGTATTTGGAAGGATATTGGAGGTGGTATTAGGAAGGAAATAGAAGGTGGTATTAGGAAGGATATAGAAGGTGGTATTAGGAAGGGTATAGAAGGTGGTATTAGGAAGGGTATAGAAGGTGGTATTAGAAAGGATATTAAACGCGGTATTTGGAAGGATATTGGAGGTGGTATTAGGAAGGATATAGAAGGTGGTATTAGGAAGGATATAGAAGGTGGTATTAGGAAGGATATAGAAGGTGGTATTAGGAAGGGTATAGAAGGTGGTATTAGGAAGGATATAGAAGGTGGTATTAGGAAGGGTATAGAAGGTGGTATTAGAAAGGATATTAAAGGCGGTATTTGGAAGGATATTGGAGGTGGTATTAGGAAGGATATAAAAGGTCGTTTTAGGAAGGATATAGAAGGTGGTATTAGGAAGGATATAGAAGGTGGTATTAGGAAGGGTATAGAAGGTGGTATTAGAAAGGATATTAAAGGCGGTATTTGGAAGGATATTGGAGGTGGTATTAGGAAGGATATAGAAGGTGGTATTAGGAAGGATATAGAAGGTGGTATTAGAAAGGGTATAGAAGGTGGTATTAGAAAGGATATTAATGGCGGTATTTGGAAGGATATTGGAGGTGGTATTAGGAAGGATATAGAAGGTGGTATTAGGAAGGATATAGAAGGTGGTATTAGAAAGGGTATAGAAGGTGGTATTAGAAAGGATATTAATGGCGGTATTTGGAAGGATATTGGAGGTGGTATTAGGAAGGATATAGAAGGTGGTATTAGGAAGGATATAGAAGGTGGTATTAGGAAGGGTATAGAAGGTGGTATTAGGAAGGATATAGAAGGTGGTATTAGGAAGGGTATAGAAGGAGGTATTAGAAAGGATATTAAAGGTGGTATTAGGAAGGATATAAAAGGTCGTTTTAGGAAGGATATACAAGGTCGTTTTCAAAAGGATATAGAAGGTGGTATTAGGAAGGATATAGAAGGTAGTATTAGGAAGGGTATAGAAGGTGGTATTAGGAAGGATATAGAAGGTGGTATTAGGAAGGGTATAGAAGGCGGTATTAGGAAGGGAATAGAAGGCGGTATTAGGGAGTATATCGAAGGTGGCATTAGGAAGGATATTGCAGGTAGTATTAGGAAGGATATTGGAGGTTGAATTAGGAAGGATATTAAAGGCGGTAATAGAGAGGATATTGGAGGATGTTGGAGTCCGAATAACTGTGTAGCACATAATAGAGGAAGGCCCTAAATACCGTCACCAATTTGCTGCAGAAGGTATCAACAGAAAACTTGCAGTGTGCCTTCGAAACAATACCTCAGAAATTGAAAGACTGAAATACCTTCCTAATACTTTCTTAAATATATATCCCTATAACACCTTCAATATCCCTTCTAATACCCCATAATCATTCTTCCTAATGCCACCTCCAATATACTCCCTAATCCCAACTTCAATATCCTTCCCTATCCCATCTTCTATATCCTTCCTAATACTACTTTTTAAATCCTTCTTAATACTACCTTCAATATCCTTCCTAATACCACCTTCTATATACTCCCTAATACCGCCTTCTATTCCCTTCCTAATACCGCCTTTAATATCCTTCCTAATACCACCTTCTATACCCTTCCTAATACCATCTTCTGTACCCTTCCTAATACCACCTCCAATACCCTTCCTAATACCACCTTCTATATCTTTCCTATTACCACCTCCAATATCCTCTCTAATACCGCCATGAATATCCTTTCTAATACCACCTTATTATGGTGGTATTAGGAAGGATATTATTTATATGTAAACCTAACTAAAATACTTGAACAAAATTAACTAAGATAAGAAAAAAAAAAAAACATACATGTGATATACTGTACCTTATATGATACATGTAGTACAATAAACGGCCTTCTAAAAGAGGTACTTTTAGAAGGAAAACAAAAAATACCACCTTATATACCCTTCCTAATACCACCTCCAATATCCTCTCTAATACCGCCATTAATATCCTTCCTAATACCACCTCCAATAACCTTCCTAATATCACCTTCTATACCCGTCATAATACCATCTTCTATACCCTTCCTAATACCACCTTCTATATCCTTCCTAAAACGACCTTGTATATCCTTCCTAAAACGACCTTTTATATCCTTCCTAATACCACCTCCAATATCCTTCCAAATACCGCCTTTAATATCCTTTCTAATACCACCTTCTATACCCTTCCTAATACCACCTTCTATATCCTTCCTAATACCACCTTCTATACCCTTCCTAATACCACCTTCTATATCCTTCCTAATACCACCTTCTATATCCTTCCTAATACCACCTCCAATATCCTTCCAAATACCGTCATTAATATCCTTTCTAATACCACCTTCTATACCCTTTCTAATACCACCTTCTATATCCTTCCTAATACCACCTTCTATATCCTTCCTAATACCACCTCCAATATCCTTCCAAATACCGCCATTAATATCCTTTCTAATACCACCTTCTATACCCTTTCTAATACCACCTTCTATATCCTTCCTAATACCACCTTCTATATCCTTCCTAATACCACCTCCAATATCCTTCCAAATACCGCCTTTAATATCCTTTCTAATACCTCCTTCTATACCCTTCCTAATACCACCTTCTATATCCTTCCTAATACCACCTTCTATACCCTTCCTAATACCACCTCCAATATCCTTCCAAATACCGCCATTAATATCCTTTCTAATACCACCTTCTATACCCTTTCTAATACCACCTTCTATATCCTTCCTAATACCACCTTCTATATCCTTCCTAATACCACCTCTAATATCCTTCCAAATACAGCCTTTAATATCCTTTCTAATACCACCTTCTATACCCTTCCTAATACCACCTTCTATATCCTTCCTAATACCACCTTCTATATTCTTCCTAAAACGACCTTGTATATCCTTCCTAAAACGACTTTTTATATCCTTCCTAATACCACCTTCAATATCCTTCCAAATACCTTCTTTAATATCCTTTCTAATACCACCTTCAATATCCTTCCAAATACCGCCTTTAATATCCTTTCTAATACCACCTTCTATATCCTTCCTAATACCACCTTCTATACCCTTCCTAATACCACCTCCTATATCCTTCCTAATACCACCTTCTATATCCTTCCTAATACCACCTTCTATACCCTTCCTAATACCACCTTCTATATGTTTCCTAATACCACCTTCTATATCCTTCCTAATACCACCTCCAATATCCTTCCTAATACCACCTTCTATATCCTTCCCAATACCACCTTCTATACCCGTCCTAATACCACCTTCTATATCCTTCCTAATACCACCTTCTATTTCCTTCCTAATACCACCTCCAATATCCTTCCAAATACCGCCATTAATATCCTTTCTAATACCACCTTCTATACCCTTCCTAATACCACCTTCTATATCCTTCCTAATACCACCTTCTATACCCTTCCTAATACCACCTTCTATATTCTTCCTAATACCACCTTCTATATCCTTCTTAATACCACCTCCCATATCCTTCCAAATACCGCCTTTAATATCCTTTCTAATACCACCTTCTATACCCTTCCTAATTCCACCTTCTATATCCTTCCTAATACCACCTTCTATACCCTTCCTAATACCACCTCCTATATACTTCCAAATACGTCCTTCAATATCCTTTGTAATAACACTTCCAATATCCTTTTTTTATTCCACCTTCAACATTCCTTCTAGTTAGCTGCAAAGATATTTAAACATTAGAGGTGAATTAGCAATTAGCGCACTGCCTTCGCTATGCGCTAATCGCTAGCGCACTGCCTTCGCTATGCGCTAATCGTTAGCGCAGGCTCTTATCAGTTCCGCTAAATTAGCGGGAAGGTATTAGATATTAGCGCGCGCTAACGTTTGCCCAACTCTGGTTTTAGACAAGTAAAACGCTATTACACCTTAAATACTACATTTTTTATGAACTAAGTCATCTTATTTAATTTGTTTTTAAGGGTTTTATGACATATTTTTACCAACAAATCAAAATTTCTAGGAGGGGGGGGGGGGGCTGCAGCCCCCTCAGTCCCCCATTCCGTTCTAAATATTGAAATCAAGCCATTTAAAGGTACATTCAGCGCATGTCCTCCGTAGGGACATGACCATATAGGTCACGAAAATACCAGTAGCTCTAATTTATATATATGTATATAAATATATATATATATATATAAATATATATATATATATATATATATATATATATATATATATATAAATATATATATATATATATATACCTATATATATATATATATAAATATATTTATATATGTATATATACATATATAAATATATTTATATATGTATATATATATATATATATATATATGTATATATATATATATATACATATATATATATATATATATATATATATATATATATAAATACGTTTTGTTCTTTGAGGCTTAGGGTCGGTTTATGTAAAAGTACTCTCGTCTCACAAAAAGAATGTTCAAAAATCAATTCGTAGAAGGTACATGACACGAGAGGACTTCTTAGCAAGGTAGGACTTAAGAAATGTTTTTTTAAAATCTGGACGTCTAAAATATTGTATATTTTAAATATGTTTAATATTGCGAGGTACAAAAATGGATTATGTTGTAGAAGTGCCCCTGATGAGGTGCGAATGAAATAAAGCACGAAACATGCAGGGCATGCAAAATAAAGTGGTGTGATACAAAAAAGTGCTACTTTTTCCGACCCTAAGCCTCAATGATCAAAACGTATTAAGAAATATTTTGGGTCATCTACAGGAATAATAATAATAATAATATATATATATATATATATATATATATATATATACATACATATGTATACATATATTAATTTTCGCTCTACTTTGTTTGATTTTTAAGGTAAAATTCCTTAGTACTTAGTAATTGAATCTAATGGTTTTATTTTCAATGCCGTATCTGTAACTGAGATATTTTTTTCCCCAGTGGAAAAAAAATTAACAATCTAACATTTTAAGATTAAGAAGTTAATTTTGTTGAAAAACATACTTCATTTTATATCTGTAAGACGGGAGATTGGAATTATGGATATTTCAAAAAGAGATACACGCAACACGTTGCGGATTGTTAAAGCGTTAGATGGCTGGATTATAGATGGCGGATGTACGGACGTAAAACCAATGGGAGCTTAACGGTACCTTAGACAATCTGCATAGTTAGTAGTTGCCGCTGGGGTTTGGATAATGATAAAAAATAGCCTCTTATCCCTGTCCGTTCCTACCGACCCACCGGATTATATGATAACTTTAATAAATGTTCAAATTTTGGCGGGGGGGGGGGGGAGAAATTCCTTAGCCGCTTGACCTTTTGTAAGCATGTCCTCCTCCCTTAAAACCTCCTTAAGAGTGTAGTAACTTTTTTTTTTTTTTTTTATTTTCGATGGTTACAACACTGATTCTTGACGTGTATTTATACGAAATTACTGCGCTGTTCAAGACAACATAAAAAAATAACTGCCTGAATGATTATTTATCGCAACCTTACGACATGGAGCAGAGTAAATTATAGTATTATTTTCATCAGTATAAAATCTCAGAGGAATTTGTTTACTTCCATTTATGTTATGTTATTAGGTTTTACCTTGAATAAGACCTGCTTTAACTTTGTTTTCGTATGATCTGTACGCATTTAAGAATATTAAATTAATTGAAGGGGTCGGGGCAAAATAGTGGCAAGCAACATTTTTAACATAACTTAACTGCAGCTGCTATTTGTTGGATATTATGTGGGATTATCAGTATATACGCTACTAGAATATGACTACAAGCTCTGTATGCTACTTAATCTTGTTGCCACTAACCATTTCAATTGATAGTCCCACGTAATATCCAACGTAAAGCAGCTAGTGTTAAGTTTTGTTAAAAATCTTGTTTGGCACTATTTTTCCCCGACTCTTCAATTGCGATATGTAATCACTTATTTGAAATAGAATGTTAAAAACTCTGAAGAGTTCATGAATAACATTTTCTGCGTTCTTGGGATTATTCAAAAACAAAGTCATTTTGTATATTGATGCCTATATTACTTTTTAATATTTTTAAGAATTGAAGGTCTTGGTTAATGAAATAGGTAGTTCCATCTTGTGGTGTGTCTGCCTCCGCTTGAGCTAGTGGCTATCGCTAAGGTTTCTCATGTAGGAGATGCGAGTTCGAGTCTCGGCTGCAGCAACGGCCCCGTTAAGAGATTTCCGTGCCCCAGCATGGATGTTTTGGAAGGGTGTGGAATTGCCGTAAAAAAAAAAAAAAAAACATTATCTGCTTGACTTTCAATAAAAGAAAAGGCGTCAGGTCTATCCTGACTAGGAAAGGTTGGCATAAACCACCCTTGCCGATTTTTTTATTATATATAAGTAGACATTAATATTAAAAAAAAATAGTTATACTCTTTTCCAGTTTTCGGTCTACTTAATTTATTTATTTTGTTTTTAATGTTGACAGCCTGTTTATACCTGTGTAAGCACCTATGAAAAGATATTACAGAAAACGTATTAAGAAATAAATAAATACCAATTCTCTGTACGCAATAAGCAGATGAAATAATCATTTTCGTGTTTGAACGATTGACAATTAATAACAGTAACTACATCGTAAGAAATTATATCAAGCCATATTATAACGAATAAATTAATTCTGAAACAAATATTTTGTTTCCTAATAAATTTATTGGTATTAAATTAATATTCGTTCCTCGTGAGTTATAATCAATGAGAACATCGCCGTTTGATGATGCAACTAAATAGACGATTTAAAAGTAAATACAATACTCTTTGACAAAATAAAAACATAAGATTTTAGCTAATTGAGGTTCCTTGACAAATTATCTTTTGAAATATGGATTCGCAGCCAAGCCTTCTGAATTCTATTCAAAATACCTTTATTGGTATAAATACATATAGACAGTAATTGGGATACACTATACAATGATACAAGGTCTGAGTACACTCCTTTCATATGGGATTATACAAATGTATATAATAGAAAATACACTTATTCCCGTGTCGTATTCGTGCTGAAGTTACGCCTGACCTAACGGACACAAGTCCGCTTTGCCAGCTGATCGGCGAAGCGGAGCAACCCTTTAGCACTATTATTGTCAGAATATATTGGTGCCTTTTGTTTTAGTCCAAATGCGAATATAATGTGTTTCTTCAACATTTTCCGGGCGGATAAGTGTAAATTTCGTTGATAACACTTAACTAGTCAAAGCCGCTTGTTTCCAGTCGGCTGAATACCCTCCTGGACCGTATGTCTTTTTTGTTTTATCAATTCTTCTTTGATCGTAAGACCATTTGGTACGCGTATTAACATCAAAAATATTTTCGTGTCTCTTTATATATATATATTTAACCCTTCAGACCTTCTAATTTACCTCAGCGTTTTTATTTATGATGAAATAAATTTAATAATCCAGCGAAGTCCGTCCCCTTCTCCAATCATTATTGTGAAATAATATTACGCAATCTCTTTAAATAATAAATTATTTTTCAATCGAACCAAAACAAAATAACCCTAACACTAATATTCCATAGAAACTTTCCATTCCACAATACTTTCTTTTATTTTTTTTTTTTTTATTTTTTTTTTTTTTGTAATAGATACGAATTGGAATGTATATTTCATGGAAAACATATTTTTAGATAACATTCGTTTATTCATCAATAAAAAGTACAAAGTGGGGGGCTTTATATAGCAGGTTTCAATTAATATTCTATATTAATTGAAACCTTATATTATTTACCACTTTCCTATATTCTAGTTCATGACGTCATGTATCGCTAAGATTTTTTATTTATTTTATTTATTGAGATACTTCGCAGCTTTGGCGACAAGAGCTTTACATCTGGATGAAATCGCTAAAAATAATACTAGAAACGTCTCAGAAATAATAGGGTAGAAAAATTTGCGATTGATAAACTTTTACAATTCTCCCACCCTAGCATATATATATATATATATATATATATATATATATATATATATATATATGTATATTTATTTGTATTTATTTATATGTCCATAAAATGTCTACATAAGTATTTGTAAACAACCAAACAGAATCATACACATGGTTAAATTAAGTTTTCTTGGGATTCATTTTTGGTTATCGTCAACTTTTTATACACTTACTTGACAGATAATAAAATCTAACACCTAATTACAGAAGATTCATTTTCGTGACGAAACTCAGGTCAATAGAGCATAAAACTTAAGGCCTACAACTCTAAAGGCCAAAAATCAATCCAACAGTAGTGGAAAAACAATTTTGGTCATTAAGAGACATATAATGTATGTATGTATATATATATATATATATATATATATATATATATATATATATATATATATATTCTTTTTTATCCTAGTAGGCATGGGGTCATTAAAGCAGTCTTGCCTTTTTTTTATACTACTTTATTTATTGGGCCCGACATGTTTCGTGCGTCTTTTCTTCGCACCTCTTCAGGGGCACTTCTTGCAAGGAAGAAAAGACGCACGAAACATGTGGGGCCCAATAAATAAATTAGCATAAAAAAAAAGGGAAGACTGCTTTAATGACCCCATGCCTACTAGGATAAAAAAGAATTTGGATATTTTGGGTCATCTATAAGAATAAATTATATATATATATATATATATATATATATATATATATATGTACAGGGTGTCCCGAATTTAAATGGCAAAACTGCAGGTGCGTGTAGGGGACCGAAAAAACTAAGACAAAAAGTCCTTTAGAGATTTGCTCGTTTTCAAGAAAATCGCAAAACAAGAAACGAAACATGTTTTCATTTTTCTACTTACTTATTTACATTTTCAATGGAAAAAAGTTGCAAATTGGTTCAAGAAACCAATTACTAAAATTCAATCTTTTGATGCTGATATTTCGTGTTCGGTTTCTGGGAACGGAATGCTTAGAAGCGGCGCGAGCGTATGCGCGCCGATTCACAAATGAGAAGAGTCCTTAATCGGCGAGTCTATTTGTTAATGTTTAATAGACAAAAATAGACTGGGTCACTCTAACTTCATAATGAAGGCGACCAATTCCAGGCAGCATTAAGAGCAGATCGTCGGTGAAGAAATTGAGCCCAACGTCTGCATTATGAATATCGCAGCAGGCAATATGACGAACATTGAAAGGTGATAATAATCTTCAAATATTGCAGAATTTATTATTTCAAATTATGCAAAGATATTGAATTTTAATAATTGGTTTCTTCGTATGGGGAATCTTGAAGCAGGAAGTTTATTCGGTGTCAATCAACTCAAGAGAACAATTAAGAGATCGAATCATAGATGAAGTGCACCAAATGTCATCAGAAAGGTGTTTACTTAATTTATCTGGTAAGTGCGAGGTGCAATGCTTACGTTTCAGCAAGAGGGCAACATTTTAAGCAATAACTAAATTCAATTAATATTAACAATAAAAAAATGTAAAATAAATAAAATGACCCAGTCTCTCGTTGTCTTTTAAATGTTAACAAAAAGACTCTTCGCTTAAGCACTCTTCTTTTTGCAAATCGACGCGCATAATCTCTCACCGCTTCTAAAGTATTACCGTTGCAGAAACCGTTCACGAAAACTAGACCAGCATCAGGAGATAGAATTTTAGTAATTTGATTCTTGAAATAATTCGCAATGGCAATTTTGTTCCGTTGAAAATGTAAATAAGTAAATGCAAAAATGAAAACTTGTTTCGTTTCTTGTTTTGCGATTTTCTCCAAAACTAAGCCAAAACGCGCAAATCCCTAAAGGACATTTGTCTTAGTTTTTCGGTCCCCTACACGCTCCTGAAGTTTAGCCATTTAAAATTGAAGTTTAGCCACTCTGTATATTGTGCGGAAACTTGCTAATGTGAACTTTATGTGCGTTGGTATTCACGAAGTTCAAATAACATTGAAGAGATCAACATGAATTAAAAGCAGAGTGTTCCCGAAAAATAAACATTTAAAACAAGAAACGAAACGTAGCTCTTAAAAAAAAAAATGCTGGGTTGTAAAGGGTTTAGCAGTGATATCAATGGCTTTAATAAAAAGTGTAAGAGAGCGTTCCGAGCCCAAAACAACCCCTCTATCGCAGAGAGGACTTTAAATTTTGGCAAGTTGGGCCTTTAGACCATTAATCTGCCTGCTTTAGTGCCGATTTTATAGCCCTGTATAGCCGAAAATCTCCCCCAGGGAGACCACACCAAAAGATTTTATCTTGGCTTTTATTCCGCTCACTTAAGGCGTGCATTTTCATTGTCAGTACACGCCTGCAGATTATTTATAATGCAAGGGTCTGCATTCCACTCTCGAAACCTGCACAACAAGGCCAATGACATGATATAAAACAAGAAATTTATTCTGGGAGATTCATCCCTTAAGAATAACAAATGAATTTAAATTATGACATATATCCAACTCTTATTTACAAAAAATAACTCTAATTCTAATTACACATAATTATATATTTTTTTATAAATAATGAATTAAGATGGATTTTGGTGCTACGAAAAGATAACAGAGAGATTATAGAGGATGAAACTTTTTTTCCCCCTAATTAATTTATTTAATGCTTATTTCATTCTGTATATGATTTGTTCTGGTAATGTTAGGATTCTGTACCTCTCAACTTCATCTTTGGTTAAAGTCAAAAAGACGCTAAGATGACGTTGAAAGGAGCCTACCCAAACTCCGTTCTGCTCCGACCAATGGATGGAGTCGAAGAATACGATGAAACTAAATTCAGAATATAGGATGAAACGATATTCAAAGCGTAATAACAATTATTTTGCAGTAAAAACGTAAATATAAACAACATCCATCTCGCAGGAGCTTCAGGAACCTTTGAAAGGTGTACGCTGCATTCCTGAATAATTTGCTACAATATTTAAATACAAAATTAACATGCCTAGTGGTATTTTTTATATGTAACGAAGAACTGACTCAATTAATAATTATTTAATTTGTTACAGGATTAAATCCCAACTTAGTCAACCGAGTATCGTTGCAATAAAGTAAAAACGTAGCGCGGCCAGTACGATAAAAATTAATATGTAATTTCTTTCTGGAGAAAAACGATTAATAGAACGATTTAGTTTTTTTTTTTTATAAAAGATCTTTCATTTTAGACGCTACGTACGTTCAGTAGTTCTCAGTGGAAATACATAATACCAGTATAAATATAAATATATGTATTTGTATTTGTACATTTTTACCGGGGTCTTTTTCGGTATTTATTAGTTGAATCGATAAAGATTTGAAGACGTCAATAAAAATATATTACATGAACGCTACCTCAATCTCAATAGCTACTTCGGAAGGTGTCCAATATATGGAGTTAAATTAAAAAAATAACAAATAAATGTTATTTTTAAATATAAATAATGTAATAAAGCAATTATTTAAATAAATCAGCCCAATAAACATAAATCTAAATTAAACAAGAATAAAATAAAATAAAATTTATTAACCTATATCAAATTATTTGAATACCCTGGTCTAAGCAAAGGACCAGGACTGAAATATTCAGTGGTGGTAGATACTTATAGATCGTTTTGCTGTAAGAAATGGGGAATAGTGTAGAAGTGGGATTTTACAAAAGGTAAAGTTGGGGGATGACAAATGACCAAGTTCCAGAAGGAGATGAAGATGCTAACAAAGGAAGCAGTTTTATGAGCATGAGGAAAATTTGGTAGAAATGATCTGGTAAAGGAATGGATCCAAGAAGTACTGTCGCCGACATAATGTAAAGAACCACTTCAACTCGGAAGACCGAGGCGAAATATGGAATCAAATCTTGACGTGAATTCGGAACTTTTGGTTTGACAAGCATATAGCATCAAGTAAACCTGTCGTGGTATTCTGCCCAAAGAGCGTATCCATGAATGGAAACTATCATGACGAACTAGCACGTGCCAGCGTAGACTCCTGACACGGCACATATTTTCTCTTTGTCTCCGTAATGACCCCTAGAATCTGGAGCACGTCTAGGCAGCATCACGCCGACCATTACAGATAACAGCGATAAATTTATGAGTACCACAATTACCTATTATAGGCCCTATCACTCGCTTTCACTAGCCTTCAACAGCTATGCTTAGGCTTCTTATCACCTGTGCTCACATTTCCCACGTGGGCTCTTAACCGTAAGCGCACGTGCGTTTCTTCTTAATGATAAGAACGTCCATCGTATAATAATTTTGAGGAAAACTACTTCTTGAATACTTTTTGCACATTCCTCCGAAGGAAAGTAGCTATTAAGGTTGCAAGGACGGAATTTTTCAAAACATTTCTTCAAATATTTATCAATCCTACCTAGTAGGCACCAAAAATAACCCCCGTCAAAATTTATATATATATATATATATATATATATATATATATATATATATATATATGTGTGTGTGTGTGTGTGTGTGTGTGTGTGTGTGTGTCTGTTAACACGGTAGCGGCCAGAGTTTTTGTTTTTTCGTCACGAAACTTGGTTCAATTAGCAAACGATTGAACGAGTTCGTAAACCAACAAAATCGGTCAAACGAAAGGGGGGTTTACCCCGGACCCAAAACATTAATTTGACCATGCACCCCGTAGTTTTTGATATATTTCAAAACGAAACTTAGTATTCGTAGTATTAATCGACAGAGACAAATGGGTTGTAAAAATAAACTAAATCGGTTCATAAGGAGGGGGGGGGGTTACTCCGGACCCACGTTACCAATTCACCACTACCAGCCGTAATTTTTGTTATATTTCGACGAAACTCAGTATTCGTAGTGGTAATCTATAGACGAAAACGGGCTGTAAAAATAAACTAAATCGGTTCATTAGGAGGAGGAAGGGGGGGGGGTTACTCCGGACCCAAATGACTAATATACTCAAACCAGTCGTAATTTATGCTGTATTGTCACGAAACGCGGTATACGTCGTGGGTAACTCATGAGAAAGAAGTGTTGTAAAAATGAGCTAAATCGGTCAATCGGAAAGGAGGGTTTACTTTATAATATATTTCAATAGAATAGCCCGCCAGACGTAGGTTATTTAGGTTTTCATGTATGTATAAACATAACTCTGGAAGCAAATTAATTACAAAATTAATAATTGAACAGTTACTCATTACAAAATTAAAAGAGAACTATTCATGTTTTTATTTTATTTATATAGGATATTTTAAGCAAATTATTCTGGAAAGCAGTCTACACTACCCAAATTCTAAGGAAAGTGCTTAGTTATGCAGCTCCTGCGTGACGGACTTTTATTTTATTGCATTACAAGATTTTTACCATTCGAACATGGTGTGGTGCAGCAATTTATAAAAGTCACATTTTATACAATGGGACAAGATATGTATTAATCCGAATGTACTTTTGAGTGCTGAGTGGAATAAAGTAACTACCAATGTGTTACTGTTAAATGTTCTCAACCTATTCCTCTTTATTATTAAAATTTGTGCCTATAACGAAGAAATTAAACAGCTTCACGTGTGATTGTAGGTGGATCTCATTGTTAATGTTAAGTTACTCGCTAGATGCAGCAACTGAACATTATCTCTCTGCAGGAAATAATAATGGTGTAACAGTTTTTCGTAAAATGCTTATAAGAAGCCTATTATCACATCATTCATATCGCTAATTGATAACTTAATTTTAGGCTGTGTACACACACACTGTACACAACGACGAAATGTATAGAAATTATAGAAGTCTCACCGCAAAAAATATTTCAAATATGATACCAAAATCAGAAATATTCACGTAACTACAGGTTACATAAGTATATGTCATTCGGGACTCAATTAGATTACTGACTAATCAAAGCAGATTTTATCTTTAACTATTATCATTTAGAAGTCGAATTCACTGTACATACTGTATTACTGGATATAACACATTATGGAGGACATCCGTAAAAAATTACGAGCCTCATGAAGCAGTAAAATAGATAACTTACTATGGGAGATTAAAAGAATTCCACATTAATGAATATCTATCTTCATACATATTTAATGCACTCTCACCTCAACAAGTCATGCATACGTTTTGTCAGAGCTACAATTAATAATTAAGTACTAACTAACAGAAGTCTTGCTACGAGACTATTTAAAAATTCCAAAAAACGCGTTTGAACGATTATGTGAAAAACACCTAGACATTATCAGACTGAAATATCCCCATAAAAAAAAAAAAAATACATCACAACATATGACACTCACAACTCAGTAATTAAGCATCAGTGATGTGATTGTGGAACCTGTGATTAATAAGGTCCGTCACGCAGGAGATGCATTCCTAAGCACAATCCTTAGCAAGGTGGCTATGTTAGACACTATTGCTAAAAAATGTGTGTAAAGTAATCTATATTTCAGGCCATCAGTTCTATCTATATTTCATGCCTTCAGGCTGTCGGTTTTAGCACTTACCTCCGAAGGAAAGTAGCTATTGAGGTTGGACTCATGACGGAATTTTCGAAATATTTCTTCAAATCTTTATCGTTCCTACCTAGTAGACACCGAAAATGACCCCCGTTAAAATTTATATATATATATATATATATATATATATATATATATATACATATGTGTGTGTGTGTGTGTGTCTGTTAACACGATAGCGGCCAGAGTTTTTGTTTTTTCGTCACGAAACTTGGTATATAGCATTCAATTAGCAAACGATTGAACGAGTTCGTTAACCACTAAAGTCGGTCCACCAGAAGGGGGGGTTTACCCCGAACCCATAACACTAATTTGACTATGTCAGCCGTAATATTTGTTATGTTTCAACGAAACTTGGTATTCGTTGTGTTAATATAGAGAGAAAATTGAGATATAAAAATGAACTAAATCGGTTCATTAGGAGGGGGGGTTTACTCCGGACCCACAATACCAATTCGCCACTACCAGCCGTGATTTTTGGTATATTTCGACGAAACTCGGTATTCGTAGTGGTAATCTACAGGTAAATATGTGTTGTAAAAATAAACTAAATCGGTTCATTAGGAGGGGGGGGGTTTACTCCGGACCCACAATACCAATTCGCCACTACCAGCCGTGATTTTTGGTATATTTCGACGAAACTCGGTATTCGTAGTGGTAATCTACAGGTAAATATGTGTTGTAAAAATAAACTGAATCGGTTCATTAGAAGGGGGGGGGGTTTAATCCGGACCCAAATTCCTATTATACTCATACCGGTCGTAATTTCTGCTGTATTGTAACGAAACGCGGTATACGTCGTGGGTAACTCATGAGAAAGAAATGTTGTAAAAATGAGCTGAATCGGTCAATCGGAAAGCGGGGGTTTAATTTGTAATATATTTCAATAGAAAAGCCCGCCAGACGTAGGCTCACAAAGCCTCCGCAAGGAGCGCTTTCTACCACTAGAGTGACTGTATCCTGTTCCTGCGTTAGATCAAAATACGATAATATGAGGTTTTTTGTATTTATTACGTAGTGTAATAGGTACCATGTGTAAACATAACTCTGGAAGCAAATTAATAATTGATCAGTTACTCATTACAAATTTATAAGAGAACTATTCATGTTTTTATTTTATTTATGTAGGATATTTTAAGCGAATTGTTCTGGAAAGCAGTCTACACTACCCAAATTCTGAGGAAAGTGCTTAGTTATGCAGCTCCTGCGTGACGGACTTTTTCTTAAGGGATTAATTGCACAATAATAAAAAAAAAAAATAATAATAATCAGTCCCTTCATAGGCCACGAGGGCCCTGAGGGGCAGATACTATAGAGGTATCTGATTCACGATCATACGGCACACCAGGGGGATAGTGTGGTCACTACTAAGCTCCGGCCACCTGATTTTCCCCTTGGCTGCTTCGACTGCTAGAGTCATTAGCACGCAAGGTACCCATTGATAAATTTATTAAAGGCTGGGTTGGCCTGGGGACGGTCAGGGAGGCCGAATTCAACGCATGAACGAAGACACTAGAAGAAAAAATCTTTAGTGCTTGCTTGAGATTTGAACTCAGGTCCTCCAACTTATTAGTCCAGTGCTCTACCAATGAGCTAACCTCGCCCCCAATTGCACAATAATATAATCCAATTCAACTCAATCCTTAAAAAACAACAACAAACGTTTATATGTAATTTTAGACCAATTAAATAATAAATAAATTTATTGTCAAAAGTTTTAGAGCTAGTTAGACAAAAGAAATCGAAAAGGAGGGTGACTTTGTTAAAAAAATGTGGTGGCAGACGACGACCAGGAAATTCTGGTTTTGAATAAATAAATATAAAATAATTCAGATGGAGAATAAAAAATTAAGTTAACTATTTAAATGTTAAGGAACTATTTATTTTATCGAAATCATGAAAATCAATTTGGAAGATTGCTTTCAACATCAATTCTTTTAAACATGCAAAACCAATTTCGTAATGTAAGAGACAAGAATGAAAGGAAATTGAACAATAAAATTTAAATAGCAATATTTTGTTTAAGTTGAGCTGTTTAGGCGGTTATCTAGACGGGTATAAAAAGAAATCATTTCCTAAAACTTTGTTACGTTCTGTTTTCATATTTATTACATTAAACTCATTCTTCGAATACAAATAAAAGTGCCAATATTTTATTAATATTGTGGGGAAATGAATTAATGTAGAGACATTTTATGAGAGGAAGGAAGTTATTAATAATTTAATTTGCGTTTGGAGAGCATTAAAAAATCCATTGAAATTAATGGCACAACATATTCTCTACTTACACGAATGAGACAGGTCTCGTTTTGCTCTAGTGTACGAATATACGCGTCAATTAATTTCATTTTATGAAGTATATTTATTTAACTTGAACCATTCATGAGTTCTGTTAGGTCCAAAAATAACTACTCGGCTCACACATGTCAAAATAAGAAATAAAAAAGTCCATCACGCAGGAGCTGCGTAACTAAGCACTTTGCTCAGAATTGGGTAGTGTCGAGTGCTTTCCTGAATAATTTGCTTAAAATAACCTATATAGATAAATAAAATAAAAACATAAATTGTTCTACTCTTTTGCATTTTTTATGAGCAGCTATTTCAATTATTAATTTTGTAATTAATTTCCTCCCAGATTTTTATGTATACGGGGTACTACACTAATAAATACACAAAACTTCACATTTTGATCTATTGATCTTGATGAGTTTCGCGAATCTACGTTTGGCGGTAGAATTCAATTCAAACATAGTACGTCCTGGCTATCTAATAAGAAAGAAGTGTTGTGAAAATGAACTAAATCGGTCTATTGGAAGGGGAGGGGGGTGCGTTACCCCCCCCCCCCCCCCTTCCAATAGACCGATATAGTTTATTTTCACAACACTCCTTTCTTATTAGATAGCCAGGACGTATAAAGAGTTTCGTAACAATACAACAGAAACTACGACCGATATAAGGAAATTAGTAATTTCTGTCCGGAGTAGACCCTCCCTTCTAGTCAACCGATTTAGTTTATTTTTACAAAATTTTCTCTTCAGTTGATCACAACAAATACCGAGTTTCGTTAAAATATAACAAATATTGTGGCTGTCATTGGAAAATAACTACTTTGGCTCCGGAGTAAACTCCCCCTCCACATGAACCGATTTTGTTGGTTAACGAACTCGTTCAATCTTTTGATGGAAGAATACTACATTCCAAGTTTCGTGGCGAAAGAACAAAAACCCTGGCCTGTATCGTGTTAACGGACACATATATAACTATATATGAATATATATATATATATATATATATATATATATATATATATATATATATATATATAAATTTTAACGAGGGTCATTTTCGGTGTCTACTAGGTAGGATCGATAAAGATTCGAAGAAATGTTTCAAACATTCCGTCATGAGTGCAACCTCAATAGCTACTTTCCTTCGGAGGAAAGTGCTAAAATCATTGCTACAACAATTACATATATCGCAGAGTATTTGCGGGATCAATATTTATTTATCTCTTTGAGTTTTAAACCAAAAAGAAGGATTAAAACTATCAAATCATTTAATCTTTGAGACCATTTAGCATTATAATCCCTAACAATAAGCCTTAGGCATTTCAAGCAAGAATATTGTCACAAAACAAGAAGTTGGTTACAATAATAACCATTTTAACAGACCTCAGTGTTGTAGAATAGATAGCGCGTCCAATTGTCTCTTAAGAAGATGCGGATTCGATTCCCGTTAGTAGAAAATCCAACCCGATATACAAGAGTTTTTTTTTATGAGATAATTGTGCTAATGGCCAAGATCCATATAGACCAATATATATATATATATATATATATATATATATATATATATATATAAATACGAATAATAAGCTTAAATATTCCTGAATTTCTCTAGAAAAATTTACCATAGATTATGAGCTATAATGAATTCTCGGCAATTGGGGTCAGAAATTCCTAGATTGAAAAAGTAATTACTTAAATGCGGAGAAAGTAATATAGCCGAAGACCGATACATCTTAAGAAGATATAGTTACTGAAATAAAATTAAACATTTATGCATTGTCCCTTTCGCGTATTGTGTAGTAGTTAATACTCCAGTTCTGTATTATTATGTGAAAGTAATAAATTAAATAATACAGACGTATATCCGAACCTTAGGTAATGCAAATATAACTAAAAAATACACAAATATTCATAATTTTCTGACTCCTAGTGTCAATTTGAAATCATAGAATACAAATGACAACTACAGTCATAAGGAGTCTGATTGCCGACGCCCATAGTTGAATGCACCGGCTCCTAGTATTTTATTTATTTTATTTGGTGGTGTTTCGCTTTATGGCGATGTACACCTTACAATTTATATAGTTATTACAAACATTACATACATACATTACATTGTCTTATATACTTACATTATACATTATATATAAATATATATATATATATATATATATATATATATACATACACACACACACATACATACATACATATAGCTAAACTAAACAGCAAAAAACCGGCGCACCTCAAATATTGTCGTTTTTTTCATTCTAGTGCAAATAATTTATTTTTTGCTGTATGGGCTAAGTAAAGTATACACCATTTGAGTTAACAGATCGAAAAAGATTGAAAAACAAGAAATATCTGAAGAGGATTTACAAAAACTCCAAACCCGTATAAAATAATAAAATATTCTTCGGTAATGTGTCTCCATTACATGTCTGTTATTATTTTTTTCAATTTTTTTTAATAACGGGTAATTCCTCCCCTTGCTTGTATCAGAGCCTGGATTCTCCTCGGCATGCTGTTGATTAAGCTGGCAACTCTTTCCAGTTCGATGCCGTCCCATTCTTTCACTAGCGCGGTTCGGAGGTGTTGAAGGTCCATTGGAACATCGAGTCGCCTTCGGATGCACCTCCCTACACAATCCCAAGGGTGTTCTACGGGATTAAGGTCGGGGCTGCGGGCTGGCCACTGTAGGGTGCGTATACCGACTTCATTAAGATAGTCTGTAACCACATTTGCAACATGTGGCCGTGCGTTGTCATGCATTATGAAAGGGGCGAATGGCACTACATACCCTTCCAGAATGTCGGATATGTACCTGTGTGCAGTTAGGTATCCTCTCTGGAACACATGAAGACCAGTCTTCACCACTAAAGTGATCCCACCCCAAACCATTACAGACCCACCACCGTAAGGCACCCTTTCCGAGATATCGGAGGGTCCAAATAACTGTCCTGGCCTTCTCCACACTCTAGCCCGATGATCTGAAGCAAAGAGTGAAAATCTCGATTCGTCTGTAAACAGTACACGATCCCAGTATTTTACTGTCCACGCTGAGTGTTCCCGAGCAAACATAAGACGGGATGCCCGGTGTGCTGGGGTGAGCTGAACTCCGTTAGCTGTGGTCCTTGATTGAAGGTGAGGTTCATGAAGCCGGTGCCTCCGCACCGTATCCACACTGATACTCACATTTCGAGCAATTCCAATCCTTTGATTGGTCTCCACGGCTGTCTGAAAGTGATTTCTTAATGTCTGCATCACAATAAATCTATCGTCAGCGCGAACAGTCACTCTGGGCCAACCTGAACCTGGCCTCCTAGTTAAGTTACCAGTCTCCCTGTACCTCTGGACTGCCCTGCGAACGTAGGTTTCTGGTATCCCTAAGGACCTAGCAACACATCGTTGGCTTCTCACATCCTCTACCATCGTGACAATCCTCGCGAGCATTTCGGTGGTTAAAACCATTGTGAACAGCAAAGTAGATACGGATAAGACAAAAAATGGCTTTCAAAAAAGAAAAAGTTGCGAAAACGAACGTGAATGTATAAATGAACTTAACTAAACAACGACTGTAGATGAACTAATACGGAAAGCATTATTTTTTCTAGGGCAGGAAAGGACTCGGTAGGGAATTATTGTTATTTATTTATTTATTTAATTATAAAGTTCTGCAACTTAGGCAAGAAACTCTTTAAAAACAGTCAACTGAAAAATATGTCTTAGTACCAATAAAACATGAACAAAAATACTAAAAATAAATAAATGAGAAAGAAACCAAGGAAATAAATGATAACTGTAACAAAGGAAAGAAATATGTAGAATAAATAAAAAAATATATATGTATATATATATATATATATATATATATATATATATATATATGTATATATATATATATATATATATATATATATATATATATATTTTTTTTTATTTATTCTACATATTTCTTAATATGTATAAATACGATGTATAATATATATATATATATATATATATATATATATATATATACATTCAAAGGGATACAATTTAATTATTTAAATTTTGGAGTATAACTTTGTGTGTTTTAGATATCTGAGTAGTGTACTAATGTGTGGGCTACCTTCTGTCAGTATGTCGTGTAAGTCGTAAGGTACGGTCAGGTTATTGCGCTGTCTGGAGTTGGTAAGTATATGTTTAACGGTCAGAGTCTCGTTACAATATCTACAAGTTGGTCTGTCCTTTCTGTCTAGTACGTAGGAATGGGTAAGTAAGGTGTGTCCAATACGAAGCCTGGATAGGATGACTTCGTCCCGACGAGAGAAGTGTTCATTTTCCCAGGATTTCGTTGTATTTTTAATTTCCCTCAACTTGGCATCAGTTTTTAACCTCTCACTTTCCCACTCGTACAGTATGTTAGTTTGTAATGTTTTGTATAAGTCCGATGAAGTCACAGTTTTCAAGTCCAGCGTAGGTCTTTTCGTCGCATGTTTCGCTTGTAGGTCTACAGCTGTACTGAGTTTAATGTCCTCATGTCCTGGTAGCCATATAAATGTAATGTGTTTGTTATTGTTCTGTAGTCTGTATATTTGTGAGAATATGTTGTTTATAATGGGATGTGTACTGTTGTAGCACCACGAAAGTAAACTGACTGACAACACCGTAACCTGACTGTCAACAATGGGAAGGTTACGTAGGGTTAGTCAGTGTTGCCGGTGCCACAATAATTTATCAATATTTAAATTTCTTACCGCGGCTTTGAGGTAACCCGAAAATTACCTAGCCAAATTTTAAGTTTTGTGTATAAAAAGTGCGACAACGTGGTGCCTATTTTCTGTTTGACTTTTTTGGACTTTCGTTGAGTTATCTGGCAGTGGACCGTTTATTTATTATTTAATTTATTCTCAGAAGTTAATTATTATTATTTTTCAATTACCAAGTGTTTTATTTTTTATTATATAGACATTTATTTTTTTAACCGGTTTATTTTATTTTTACCTGATACTCCTCTAAAGTGGTGACCCCGATGTGATGAGTGAAGACGAAAAGAAAGAAGAAATGCAGACAGAGGAAACTCAGGTTAGTGCAACTGGGCCAGGGGCTAATATCAGAATTCCCCCATTCTGGAGAGCAGACCCAGAATTATGGTTTTGCCAGGCCGACGCCGTATTTGCGACCTCCAAAATTTTGAGTTCGCGAATAAAATTTCAAATGGTGGTGGCGAACCTGGAGTTCGAAGTGTTGAGACAAGTTTCGGACTTGGTTAAAAATCCTCCCGCAGATCCTTACGAAGCACTCAAGCGTCGACTAATTTCGACGTACGCCGAGTCGGAAAACCTCCGCATAAGACGGCTTTTAGAAGATAAGCGTCTCGCAGACGGAGAGCGCCCTTCCCAGTTTTTGAACGACTTGAAAAGGCTCGCAGGAGCTTCAGTTTCCACAGAATTGCTGCGTACCATGTGGCTTAAGGCCCTGCCAGAACGAATGCAGGCTACACTAGTGGTGACAACAGAGCAGTCCGTAGACAAGCTAGCCGAGGTCGCCGACCGAATCGCCGAGATCTACGAGCCCAGTGTTAGCCAGGTGACCTCTCAGTCCACACAACCACACACACGTTCCTCTACCTCCGATTCCCAGCTCGAGGAGATGATGCAGAAGTTGACCCTGGAGATCAGCGAGCTCAAAAACCAAATAGCTCGCGATCGAGGAAGCAGGTCGCGAGGCCGGGAGCGCAGCCGCTCGAGAAGCAAAGGTAGAACTTTGTGCTACTATCACCACGTCTTCAAAGAAAACGCCCGTAAATGCCGACAACCCCGCAGCTGGAAGAGTACGTCACAGAAGGGAAACTAATCTCAGCGACTGAGAAGGCGGACTCCGTCGCTGATATCAATCACCGCCGATTATTCGTCACAGACAAGGATTCTGGGGAAAGATATTTGGTTGACACCGGTGCAGCCGTATCCGTCTTCCCAGCACGGCGACGAGAGCGAAACCACCCTGCCAACTTCACCCTTTTTGCAGCCAACGGCACCACTATAAAGACTTACGGCGAAGTCAAGAAGACCCTCAACGTCGGACTTCGACGCCTACTTCGTTGGTCCTTCATCTTGGCCGACGTCAGCAACCCGATCATCGGAGCGGACTTCCTCTTCCACCATCACATCTTAGTCGACCTTAAGGGACGACAGCTAGTGGACTCGCAGACCGATCTAACTTCCAAAGGCAGCCTCAAATATAACACCACACCTTCCGTATTCGCAGTACCTTGCGGTGAGTGGTATTACGAGCTCTTACGGAAATACCCGTCCATCACACGCCCATCTGCTGTACCGCAGGAGCCGAAGCATCCCATCAAGCACTTCATTGAGACAAAGGGACCACCGGTAACATCGAAAGCCAGACGTCTTCCACCTGACCGTTACAATGCAGCCAGGGAAGAATTCCTGAAGATGGTCGATGAGGGTATCTGCAGACCATCCAGCAGTCCTTGGGCAAGCCCTCTCCACATCGTTTCGAAGAAAGACGGCACGTTGCGTTTCTGTGGGGACTACCGCCGACTCAATGCCCAGACTTTGCCTGACAGGTACAGTGTACCCAACATAGAAGCCCTCAACACCAATATTTTTGGGAAGACAATCTTCAGTAAGATCGACGTCAACCGTGCTTACTACCAAGTGCCGGTGGCGGAAGAAGACATCCCAAAAACTGCAGTGATCACCCCCTTTGGTCTCTTCGAATTCTTGGTGATGTGCTTCGGACTAAGAAATGCTGCGCAAACATTCCAGCGCCTAATGGACAGCATCCTCGCTCGGCCGTACGTTTTTGTCTACCTCGACGACATACTGGTAGCGTCAACCACAGAGGAAGAGCATCGCACACACCTGGAAGAAGTTTTCAGACGGCTAAATCAGCATGGATTAACCATCAACCCGCTCAAGTCGGAGTTTTGCAAGTCCGAAGTCGAGTTTTTAGGCTTCCTTGTAAACACCCAAGGCATTAAACCTCTTCCGAGCAAGGTGGACCAAATCGCTGAATTTCCTCGTTCTACCACCAAGGGCCATCTCCGACGATTTTTAGGGATGGTCAACTTTTATCGAAGATGCCTTCCTAAAGCAGCAGAAGTACAGCGCATTATTCATACCCTAATCGGCAACAGCAAGAAGAACGACAGCACTCCCATGGAATCCAGAAGCAGAGGAAGCCTTCACCCGATGCCAACGAGACATCAAGGATGCTGTAACGTTAGCACACCCCTCTTCAGACGTCGAATTGACCCTAGCTTGCGATGCATCTAACTCCGCGGTTGGGGCTGTCCTCTAACAGCGTGAGGGTGACCACTGGCGACCTCTTGGTTTCTTCTCGAGGGCCCTAACATCAGCACAGCAGCGATACTCTGCCTACGACCGCGAGCTCACTGCCATCTACAGCGCCGTCAAGCACTTCAGGCCACACATCGAAGGTCGCATGTTCAGCATACTGACGGACCACAAGCCGCTCGTGTATGCCCTGTACCAGAAGCCCGAGACAGCAACACCCATGAGAATTCGCTACGCGAACTTCATTAGCCAGTTCACTAGCGACATTCGCCATGTCTCTGGGGCTGAAAACAAGGTAGCGGATACACTTTCACGCTTGGAGGCAATAAACGGTCCTGACGACATGGGAAGCATCATCCAGGCTTAGCAGGAAGACCCTTCGATTCCAGAGCTTCTTCAGAACCCGAATCTGCAGTTGAAGCTGATCGAGCTCCCGCATTTCGACAAGCCACTTTTATGTGACGTATCTACACCTAAAGCCCGACCGTAAGTACCATCAACACTCCGTCAGGAAGTTTTTAAAAAGCTTCATAGCCTCAGCCACCCTGGCGTTCGTGGGACTCGCCGACTGGTGTCTCAAAGGTATTTCTGGCCAAGTATGCAAGCGGACCTTGCGATCTGGACTAGGAGGTGCATCGCCTGCCAGCGCTCAAAGATACACCGGCACACCGTAACACCTCCAGGTACCTTCGCTCCAGCCGGCAGATTCGAGCATGTCCACGTGGATATAGTCGGACCCTTGCCACCATCGGATGGAAAGCGCTATTGCCTCACCATGGCGGATAGGTATTCACGCTGGCCCGAAGCAGAACCCCTCGAGGACATATCCGCAACAACAGTTGCTTCAGCTTTCTACAGGACATGGATCTGTAGATTCGGGGTCCCTGCACGGATCACAACTGACCAAGGGCGCCAGTTTGAAAGCGAACTATTCAACAGGCTCCTAAATTTACTTGGTTCGCGTCGCTGTAGAACTACAGCATACCACCCACAGTCCAACGGTGTTGTGGAGAGATGGCACCATGGATGATTACACCCACTATTACAACGGATTTGCTCCTAGTAAAGCAACGTCGGCCGCGGCCACTACCAGAATGGGTGACCACCACGTGCTGTTGGCATTATAAACGGGTGGAAACCTGTAGATAGCCTGGCGTTAATAGCCAAATCGCCGAAACTCTAAAATCCATATTAATTAGTTTTTGCGTCTAAAGCTTGGAATGGAAACAGTAAATATTTACTTTTGATATTAGTAGGTTAGATTTTCTTCACTTTAGGGCCCGTTGAAGGAATTCCCTGCTACACCATAGATTTTTTAAAGAGGTGGCAAGCTATTATAGGCACCATTAGAAAAAAAAAACAGATTCCCTTAAATGCGGAGCAGTGAATAAGTGTTAAAAACATAACCGTGCATGACCACTGCGCATGTGACCACGCCAGCGGACACTTTTTTCTGCCACTTTTTTGTATCGTTTTTTTCCGGTTTAGTATCGCTAAAGAATATGTATGCTAAAAAAATAAATAGATAATCCATCATTCATGTATAGAGTGTCATTAACTCGTAAAATGCCGACAATCCCCAGGATAGTTGGTTAATTCCTAGTTGGGTTTGTAGGTTATAGTTAGCAGGATTTGCTAGGCACTCCCTAGGTGGTAACGGTCCTAGAACCGTTATACCTTACGAAATCTAGCTTCGATTAGATGCCCTGTAACTTCTCGTCCTCTTCTAGCCATACTTTAATCATAAATATTTAATAAATATACTAATTTTCTGAATAATATGCTTTCATTTATGTACGCTTTGATGTGAATGAATAATTAAAATTCAATTTGACTCCATGTTCAGCAGATACCGAGGATACCAAGAACCTAAGAATTTATCAATATTATTAATAATATGCTTTATTTATCCTTTAATTGAAGTTAATTATATTAGAGATTCAACGACCTGGAATAAACAAAAAACTTTAAATTATTTAGAAACAGCTAACAAAAAAAAAAAGAAAAAAAAAAATTAAGATAAACAGTTACTTCCAAGATTCAAGATAGCGGAAAAGATTTTTTTATATGTTTGAAATGGTAGATTTACAACCAAATTTGTATACTTCCATTAAAATTAATTAATAATTTGGTTCAGGAATAAACCACTTCTTCTAATACATCGGATTAGCCTATATCCATAATGAATCTTTTGTAATAGCTCTGAATATTATATAGATATTTTCGTAGCAAGGGCTCATCGGTGCATTTTTATGCACCATAAGATCAATTTTATTTACTACATCCGTACTATTAGTACTATTTTATTTTACTCATTTCAAGTAATTTTGGGGGATCTTCAAGAGTACTTATGATCCAAATTAAAATTTAATACAAAAAAATTTTAGAGGAACTTCCTGCAGACAAGTTTAAACTGACAAGATCGATCATGGCTACGTTGGCAAGACCAATGATGGCTGGATCAACTGTTTAAAATCGATTTATTTGGGGTAAATGTAGATTTCTTAAAATAATTAATTTTACTAAATAAGTCATTTTATTTATACTAATGTCTATTAAATTAACAAAAAAAAAACAAAAAATCAGACAATTAATTTTTTTTTTTTTTTTTTTTTTTTTTTTTTTTTTTTTTTGTTAAATATATTTTCCAATTTTTAATAAATGTATATATATATATATATATATATATATATATATATTTTTTTTTTGATTTTTCGTTTTATGGAGTTTCTATCCTTATCTAACATTGTGACAGCATCAAAATTAAAAGTGTCAGTGTTTTTTATACCACGATCCACCAGAGCAGTTTTGTTGTCAAACTTGTGAATGTTTTTAGCATGTTGTCGGACTATTTTTTAAAAGTTGACCTGATTCTCCTATATATACATTGTCACACATTGCACAATCAATTTGATATGCGATATAATATATTTATTTCTCTTTTAATGGTGTGTCCTTAATTCAGCTGTAAAAAGTATGTCCCATCGTCGTGAGCTGTAAGGTATTAGCATTCTTTTCGTAGTGTTTAGATTCGATTCCTAATACGTTTGAAAAGAACTGTAAAACTGTAATACGTTGGTAAACTGTAAATAATTCGTACCAAAAAAATCTACTTTATTAATTAGGGAGAGTTAATTATCATTAAAGGAAAATAACAAATAAATTACATAATCACAACAAACACTAAATACTTAAATATGTGATAATTTGAATACTCAAATTATTACAATTTTATAATAACAATAGAAATTTGAATTATTCATTTTTTACGACTTCTTATTTTTTATATGTTTTAATCATACAAGGTGTATTGCCAGTAGATGAAAATATTCAAAGTTGAATATCTAGGCGAAAATCTGCTTTCTTTCCAGATCTATGTCGTTCTGAGGATTCTATGGGTTATAACGTCATGATGTATAAATCACGTCATGAGTGATTTTCATTTATTATTAAAACCTTTCAAGGACGATGATAAAATCACAGTTCGAGTCGTCTAGGCAATCAAAGACAGTTTGGAATAAATATAGTGTGGAAATAAAATTAAGTGGTTGTTGTAGTCCATACTACAAACACGTTAATTATTTGGGAAGTTAGGTCTCGCGTTTGTTAAATTTAGTTAAAAATGTTGTTGTCTTTTAGAAAAGTAAGTATAGAATTGATATGGTGACTGCTATTACGGAGTAGTTCATGTCTCGTAGAATTTCCAAGTAATCTCAAATTACAGTCTTCTGTCCTTATATGATGTACTGTGAGGACTTTGTTACAGATTTGGCACAATGGTTTATCAGACTTTGTCATAAGGTATTCGTGAGTAATACGTGTGTGGCTTATTCTTAGTCTGGCCAATACTACTTCTTCTCGCCTTGAATCCCTGTATGATGAAGCCCAGTGTACTTACGGTCTGTTTAATTTGTCGAAGTTTGTTTTCTGTTAAGCTCGTTCAGTTCTATTGCCATTTTTCTTTTATGTCGTTATTAAATTGCCGTGAAATCTCTTTGTGATACAATTTAAGTTGGTCATAAGTTGTTCATATGTTGGCTGATATAGTTCATCGGGTAGGGGGAAAGAGATGGTCAAGCATTCATCGTTTCATAAAATCCACGTAGTATAATAAATAATTAGATAAATTTAACGACTTCTATTGCTTTGTTAATTTGAATAATCATAATATTTCTTGTAGTAATTTTAATCGTGATTAGAGATCAGTAACATATTGCTTAAATATCAGTAATATATTGCTTAAAAAAACAAACATTGTTCTTCTCTCCCGTAAACAAGTGGTAATTTGGATACCAAACCGAGCATTAACAAATTTCTGATGTATTGAGTGCCCTTGCATAAGACGAGTTTCAATCCATATTTACCAAGAGGACATAAAAAGTAGCCTCTGTAACCTAGAAACGGAATAAATTACCAAATTTTGGAGAAGGACCCACCTGATAATACTTTCATGAACTTGAGTGCTCTAGGTGATGGATAGATCGGTTCTAGGAGACGTATTCAGACCTTGTTCGTGTCTTGTTCGAAACGAAAATTGTTTCAATGCTCAGTCAACGTGATGAGGAAAACACGCGTGAGTTCATTTCTGCCCAGAGGAACTAGATTTTAGCCCGTTTTGTAAAACCAAGGCAAAATAAAGAAACGCTTTGCATTTTTCCAAATGAGTAATTATTTTAACCAAGTTCTTAAAGCAAAAACCATGTTCTTAAGGTATTTTGGTCAAAGTATTATTAGTTTTATTACTTATTTCTTGTACCTCGTTTTGTGGACGATAAACACATTGAGATAGATCTTTTTCGAAACCAGGTATTTTGGCGTCATAAATTCCTTGCCAATATAGGTCTTGAGAAAATATAGCTTTTGCATTAGTTGTATTAGACGGATTCTCCTTGAAAACATATCTGATATATAAATGAAATATATCTGAATATAAGTGAAATGTTGATAAAAAAAAAAAAGAAGAAAAAACAAATCTCCCGAGATTAAACTCTCAAATTATGATAGCGTTACATTTAGATCATTTTACAAGGTCGTCTTTTGATGTCACATTTTCCAAAATTTTCGTTTTCACCATATAGAAACTGGCACAGCGAAAGCTCCTGGAGACCACTCTTCGAAGATGAATAAAATCTTACTGTTCCTCAAAGAGGCAAAAATATAAGATGGAATAGGGGACAGTGGAAGGATAAATAAATAAAAAATTTAAAATAATACTATAATTTAACGTTCAGTTATACATAACGAAGGCAAAAAAATAAAATAAGAGATAGAAAAATCAAACAACAAACTAATTAAACAAACAAAATTTTTAACGTAATGGTAAAACTATTTGTGCAAATATTAAACAAATAAAAAGAAAATACTTCCTATTAATAAAGAAAGAATGAATACATAAAAAAGTTAAAAAATTATTAAATAAAGCGTAGGATTTCAGCGGTATATGTCACTGAATTATGGCTAGGTAATGAACGAGAAATGTTTTAGTCACGTCGCATATTCTTTTAATCATTCCTTCTGCCTAATTAATTAATGATTTTATATATTTATATATACATATACGACAATTAGGTATCGATTAAAAAATACATTATCATATCAATCCAATGAAATCCAAAATGTATCTTACATAATATGTTATATATTTATGTTTATAAATTATATAAGCATGAAAAAAATTTGTATGTTATAGGTAATGCCAAACATAAAATTTGTACATAATTTACCTTTAATTGCAAAATGATCTGAGTTCCCAACATTACGCGATTGAAGATATTACACACATAATGACATTTTAGCAAAATCAGGTAAGTAGATCTTTAGATATCTTTTACACTAGAAAAAAATTGTTTCAAGAATAGTTTACCGTTTAAAATAATCTTAAAACTATAAAAATATATCTAGTAAAAAAATATATATATTTGTTAAATTCTGTTTATCCCCTTAATTGTTTGGCTTTATTTTTCCCTTTGAAGATTCTTGTCAATATATACGAACAGTGAATGTACTAAATTGTTTCATGGATTCATCTGTAAAACGTTAGAACCTCTATAAAAAATTAAGCCCTATATTTACGAGAAATGAGTGACAGAATAGTATTTTCTATTTTTCTGTAAATTGGTTGAAGGATGCCGATCTAAAAACAAATCCAACCATACTTCATTGTATTTTTCAAGAGATATCCAAGATATTTGCACTTTTTAACATAGACGATTATTAATGTTATTCAGCACAATTATTATTTTACTGAAGCCCAAAGTGAAACCAATCTACATTTTGATCACATAGCGGTCGCTTGGGTGTACAAATGAGAACCTTTGTAAGCACTTGTTATGTAATAAATTAATGTGCCAAAAAAGGGTCATTACAAGCATGTCGTGGCCTATGATTATATTTGTACGCCAATGTAATGACTTATTCATAAAAATCTATTAACCGCTCATAATTTCATTATAATTTTCCTCATTTTAATTTATAAAAACCTAATAGTTTATAAGTCTAAAATTATATGTTTTATAAATATGTGAATAATTATAGGTTCGGGTAAATTACCGTGTCCGCTAGTTTTACCGAAAAAGTATAAATATATGTCCTACATGCCTAAAGTTGACAAACATGTTTATAACGTACAGAAAAATATTTATTTATTTGTACTTGGGACCATGTAATTTAGAAATATATTTATATGGTAAACTTTTTTAATTAAAATGAGTTAAAATTGTATATTTTTTCCTATTACTAGAAGACATTTCTTGAATATGAACCCGTGCTAAATTTGACCTAAGAGAACATACGCTGTGCAAATTCAAGAAATAAAATTTCTAACGATAATTTACTATTAAATAATTATAAGAGTAAAATAAATTTATTTTTTATTTTCCATAATATAGTGCATATTACAATTTTATCAACAAAAAAATCATTTTCATTAGATTCTTTGAGGATCCCAAGAGTTCAAGATTTTGATTCCTGGCCGTAAGTAGCACTAATGTGTTTAGTTTCATCTTCATGAATATGTTCTTTATAAGTATTCAATGAAGACTGGATTAAGTGGAGGGACAAGAAATCGGAAATTTATTAAATCTCTTAACCCCCCGCCCCCAAAAAAAGGCTATACTTTTTGTGGGGGATGATCTAAGGTCAAAGCCGTGTAGAAAACATTGTAATCGTTTCATTGTTTGCTTTGTTTCATTTTATGTTGTTTTTTTTTTTAACTTTTAAAATCTGTTTGACAATAATTGTACCTAGTCTAGAAAAATTAGTATCTAACAAAACTTAATCCTCCCCCAAGCTATACGTTTCATATTACAGTATAGCGAGTAAATTCATTTCAAGTGGAATACAGCAGACATTTTGAAAATATTGATTTCGACAGGAACGTAGTGACTTCCTGCAGCTAAAGGATTCGTTTTGAGGGTGATTTTTTTTTAATTTTTTTTAAAATCTTTATTTACAAGGAAAACTAGATCCATAATAAAACTTTTTTTTTACGCTAAGCTTCCTTAGAAATTTCGGACTTCTTATAACAAAATAGCTAGGTTATTCACATGCGAGGCAAAGCTTCGGATAGAAAGTTATTATTTGAATATTTAGACTATGCTATTGTCTTAAAAGGCTCAGATTAGGTACCCTTCCCTGAGAGTTAAAGTTTCTGAAAATTAAAAATTAGAACATTAATTCACTGACTACTATTGTCTTACAAAAATAAATATTCAATAGTTTAAAAAATCTAAGTAGGCGTACCTACTTTCCGCTTTGTTTGATGGCAAATTTTATTTCTAATTTCTTAAAATGTGCCTATATGACATACATTCAGAGAGTCAAACTCGTTTTTAAGATCACGAGGAGCCATTAAACACCTAAACTAACGCTAATTTATAAATCTATATTTGGGCTCAATAGCGACGACATCTACTATAAATTTAAATATTAGTTCCTTACCGTTGTGAAGCTCCGGGAATAAAAAAAAAATATATAAGTTAATACATAAGGTAATAAATTGCATAGATAACATTCTCGTCACGTTTTCAAGAATTTACGCACATAGGTACCTAATAATGTTTGTATTAATTATCTACACTGCTGATCGATACGCTAAACTTGTAACGGAAGAACGAACTTACGAACCACTCAAATCGTACTATGACACTGACCAAACAACTCTTAAAGACTGACCTTTGTCATACAGGAGATCATGGCGTGAAGAAGTCATATTAGTCAGACTACTAATCGGCCATAGACGTGTGACTCAGGAGTATTTTATGTCCAATATAGACGACCCTAAGGACATGTAAAGCTACACTTACATTGGACCCGTATTTCTCCTGATCCGATCCTATCCAATCCGATTTCTTTTCACAGCTCGTCAGTGATGAACTTGTATGGAAGTGAAAATGAGTGATTTGCCACCTCATAAGCATAGAAACCTTCGATTACCATGTTGGAAGTATAAAGTAAGAGTTAACAGGCCAATCTATCTTCCGGAAGTATATCAGTCCCGAAAAAATGAACAGTGAAAAAGTTAATTTTTAACTGTTACAATACGATAAGAGAAGTATAAGTACTCATATTTTATTATTTAAAATTATTTATAAGAAAGGTAGCTAGAATGTTTTAAGCATTGGAAAGTTATAAATATTGGAAGGTTATAAACAATGGAAGGTTATAAACATTGGACGGTTATAAACATATTTCCACGTAATTTAATAAACAAGGGAAACAAAAAACAAAGTAGTTCTAAATTTTATTAGCTTTCATTAAAAAAAAAAAAAAAAAAAAAAAAAAAAATTGCATTGTAATCGCTTAAGGCTGTAGACCTTTTTGAAACACACTATGCCGTTTGGCGCCATTTTGCATTCGGTTCGAAATCGGTCTACAAACAAACAGGTTTGAACGGCAGAGAATCGGTGGCTATCGGATCGGGTCGGATTGGGACCAATGTAGGTGCCTCCTTACTCAGGACTCACAATCAAGCATATACTGACTGACTGTCATTTAAGAGCTCGATGTCCCCATTGACTTGAAAGATCTCCTTGGAGATTGACACAATATTCAAACATTTAAATCATTTAGACATTTAATATAATACCTACAGAAAACAAAAAGCTAGGTAATTTCCAACCAATAAATAATAATTATAAATATCTGTAAGATATCACTAGTTACGATTCTTAGAGAAAGTAGGTAAATAGTTTCGAAATGCTTTATTGATTAACTAAATAGTAATCCAGAATTACTAATTCATAAAGTATTTTTTTTAAAAAAAGGAGTATTTACAAATCTCTATAATTTAAAAAAAAAACATTAATACCTTTTACAAAAACGTGTTTAAATTATATATATATTTTTTTTTTATAGACCTTTAGGAATTCAATAACGTTCACTTTGAGAGAATTAATGAATATGAGCCTTGAAATATGAGCATGGAATGCTTTTTAGAGACCATTTTCATGTTTGCCTTTATTTTATTATTTTTTATTTTTGTTGGCACAATTTGGAATTCGACACGATTGTACGCTATGGAGTAAATGCAAAACAGCTAGCCGGGAGAAGTTGCGTCGCCATTTTCCCGCAAGTCCTTCGGCGACAGCCATTTTGGAATCATGCAATATAGAAGAGGCATTTACATGCCAATGTGTTCGGGCCTGATCGGTGGTTGGCCTATCGTTGTGGCGTTATTTCAGTGAGTAGAAGCAGTCAATAATATTCTACAGATATTTAGATTTAGATAAAAAATATCTTTAGCCTGTGTGTATCTTTTTTCACATTTTAGGCAAAACGTAATGATTTATTTTTGTTTTACAGAACAAGTACTATTTTCAGCCCATGGAGACAACATTTTCCAGCTATTTAATAGTTATATAAGAGATTCTGGTTTTTCTATTTCATTTTTCTTTTTCAAATCTTTATTCATTTTTACTTAATAGTAGTTCATAGTTAATTTTATTATTTATTAGAAAACTATTCAGAGAACTGCATATTATTTAATCAGATTTTACCACAATTACCTTCACCTTTACCCACTGCCTCTAAAGCCCATTAAGAGTCTTGGTCACATCCATTACATACCAGCCCGGATTATCTAATGTTTGCTATATAATCTTGGAGAAACCAATTGATCAAAGACTGCAGAATTGCCATCGCAAAAGTGGTCTTCCACGCCTTCCCTAGCCATCCAGTTTGCTATTTCTAATTTTTTGAGGTTTAATCTGAGGCGCAAGTCTCTTCTCGACATACAGTTGTTACCTAAATCTCAATATTGGAGTCGATTCGCCAGCCATCTTGATCCCATTATATTTTATGTGACCTTTAATATTATGGAATTACTTAAACGTGGTGGATGTTCAATGATAAAAAAACACGGATAATTCTTCTCCAAATAGTTTATTATCTACTTTACATTTTTCACGACATTAAGTCGCCACTTCGGGAGCTTATAACTGAAAAATATCCCCAAGGTTAAGTACTAATACTGACTTAGTCGGGGTAGGTAGAAAGTTAAGCTCCTATCATTTTTACTGATGTGATCAGAAATATTTTTAGCTTTTAGCTCCTGAAAGAGGGCATATTGGCGTGGAACATGTAGAGCAGGAGACTAAAGGATTTGGAGCAGAATTAACCATGTATTGTTTACCTTCCGCAACATATAAGTAATCCAAATTTTCCAATCCCACTTGCTCAGCATGTCCTTCAATTTGTTTGTCATTTTCTCACGTGCGAACAAACAACTGGTCTTATTATCTTTCGAACAACTGGTCTTGTAGATGCGTTTCTTCGATCAATGACTTAGTATCCTGGACTCCAAGGTATGATGTAAACTATAGTACGATTTGTTGCTAGCTCTGATTCTAACAAGTTGTAGTTTTCCTCCGTTTCGACTGAGCCAAGCATTTAAATAAATCGTGTTAACACAGTACTTAGTTCAGCTACTAATGAGGAATATGTATTGTAAAACATTGACCGTCATGATTTTTTCCCTACTTGATACGTTAAAGTGAATATTCTATTTCAATTTAATTTACAATCGTTAAAATATCCATTCATAAAATATACATTATTTGCCTTGCTGTTGTGGAGCTCCGTAAATAAATAAATATACATTCTAATTTTAATTACTGAAATAACATAAACGAAAAATTTATTGGACGCCAGACTATGTTAAAACATTTTGTTAAGTGTTATTTATACCATTTAAAAAATAACAAAGTGCTGCAACTGTTTATAGTAACTGTTTAAAAATATTTAAAGGAATCACGCTGCTTTAAAAACATACTACATAGCTTGACTTAATAGAAAAAACCGGTATTCTTCGCTGGGTGCGAATAATGGTATTTATAAAGTAAATTTTAAAATTCCCAATTTTATAAGATTATAGGCTACGAAAAATGCATACAAAATTCACTATTGGTATTAAATTGTGCAGACGGGATGAAAATAGTAATTAGTTTTGATGTGTGAGAAACATTCGACATTGAGCTGTCCAGAGAAGGGAGAGAGTACCGGAGAAAGCTTGAACATTACGTAAAAAGTAATCATTAAAAAAGAAGATTGAAATCTCAACCAGCCCGAAAAGTAATTTACTATAGAATAATTTGGAGAAATTAATCAACATTTAGTAAAATAGAAATAAGACCGAGGTATTAATTAGGGCGCTACCGAGAAAGAAAGTGGAGTTAAGAAAATAGGTGCCTGCGCGAAGGGTTTTCATTAGAGAAATGCGCGAAATAAGTTGTTAAGATCTAACAGGTATTTCGTAATAAAATGTTGAGAAAATTGATTTGAATTTTATACAAAACGATTTTACTGCAGAATACTTAACATTTGGGAATTTTTACATGTTTAGTATTGTTATAGGTAGTGAAAATTAGAAATATATATTAAAGACAATTCATGACATTTTCTTTAAAGTATTATACAATTAGTGTCAGAAGTCAAGAAGTTATTATCAGTTTAGATAATACATATGCTATGGAACAAAGCAGTCTATGAATTGAAATACAGTTATAATTTGATAAAATAAAATCCATAGAAACTATATTAGAATTATCTATATAATTTTAAGTATTAGATTATATTCTCCTTAATGTTTTTTATTAATAAACAGGAGACAATTCCACCCTGACATTTCTAATTTATTTTACGAAAAAACCTACCCATTGACGCCATTCAACAAAACCTCCGTAAAATGAATGGTTTAAAATAACAAATAAAAACGCCCCCCCCCCCCCAAAAAAAAAAACTAAGTGTCTTAGTAAACATTTTAATGAGACACTTGTCTCATCATCAAAATTCTGCTATGGTTCAAACAACAGGCGAGTCTATAGAATCAGACCTCCAGACAATTATACACTGACTAATAGAATGTAAACCACGAGTCTACATAACAATTACATATGTCATTTCTGATTTATTTCGCAAAAAAACACACATTTTTTTAATATTCTACAAAATCTCCGTAAAACAAATCATTATGATAATGACTCATGTATGCTTCAATATGCGAGATAGTTAGCGCACTGTGTGCGCGTATATGTTTACATTAGAGCAGTTTACATTAGATAAGAAAATGAAGGAATATATCCTCTGGAGCTGAATTATACACACACACATATATATATATATATATATATATATATATATATATATATATATATATAATTTATAAATAGATTTACATATGAATTCAATAATGTACAAATGTGGAAGGGAATCAGCCAATCCTTGAGAAACATAAAAAAAGTAAAGTTTAAAAACATTATTGGCTGGGCGTAGGGTCAGCATGCCAAGAGTTATGTGGGTCATACAATCGACCAACAGTCCGAAAAGGTCATAATTAAACACGCTACCAATGCGGTAACCCATTTTTTTGGACCAGTTGCCAAATATATATTTCTCTGTCACAATTTTTTTTTCTCCTAAGACCGCCTTTCTCGGACTAGAAACTTGCTAGATAACTAATCCCATCCGCCCTGGTCGAATTTCGGCTACGCCCTACTTGCTGAATTGAGAAATACTAGGCCAGTTTACATCCGTCCAATACCAGGACGTAATGAATAAACATAATATAGTTAGAAGTTCTCTTTTAGTCATTCATTTTTGGCACTTTCTAAAGCCAATATGATGTATTAGCTATTATGATTACTAGGGAAAGGATGTTATTGTATTTACATATTTTTTTCTGATTCTTAAATCGAAATTGTTGATGTAATTCTTTACTGTAATTAAGTAATTTTAAAGCATTTAAAAAGGTTTTTATTTTACATATATTTACATATTTTGTCAAAAATCCATATTTTTACATATTCTGCTATAAATACATATTTCTGCTACATATTTTGATATTCTTTTTATTTTGTAATTTAAAAAATAAAGGGGAAACCAAGAAAGAAAATAATGCTTTACCCATCGAGTCTAGATCATCATGTCTTTCCTAATTCCAAGAAGCAAAGGTCGCTGGCCCTAATGGTCTTGGAGCAAATGCGTTTTAAAAATATATGTAACAAATTATTGTTTACCAATTCCTTTGTAAGAATAATAATAATAAAAATTCTTTAATACACAACATTGTATTAAATAACAAACAAAATCAGTCCTTTTTTGGAACAGCTGTCTAAGAGAGGCAGTTTCTCAATAAATGGGTTCGATGTATGCGAAGTTAAGTTGCAATGTAACAAATAATTTGAGCGTTAGGAGCCAATTCAAACGGTGGTCATTTTCGGTATCTTGTAGGTGGGATCGATGAAGTATCGAAGAAATGTCGCTTACTTGAGTGCATCTCAATAAGTAAATTCCTTCGAAATGTGCTGAAAATCAAATCTGCTTACCTGCGTAATCCTATCTACATGTGATTACACATTTTTCATACGTTTTAATTAATATCTGTTTCAAGCGCCGAAGGAATTTAATGACTGTCGGGATTTTTTTTCATAGTTCCTTTCACTCAGACATATTCTTAATTAGTTCCCGATATATTCGTTCGCTTTCATTATCCTTTCATTTTTTTTTCTTTTTCTTTTTTTTTTTTTTTTAGTGCTTACCAGGTTATGACGTCAGGCTAACTACAGGTTGCCAACCATGTATAATATCAACGGCACGTGATTTTTCTAGGAATGCTCTCAACCAAGTATTAACCATTACGTTATTTCACTTTTGTAATGGAACCAGTGTATTTAACATGGGATTCCTGTTGGTTATAATTTTAATAAGCACTAAAAATTGAACTTCTGAATTAAGCGTATATTTACTATACAATATATATTACCTTTATATTACCTTTTTTATTATTTTCTTATTTGTAGACATTGTTTGAATTAAGTTCCTTTTTTTGCCATTAAATCAGGAAAAATATTAATAAGTTGGGGGGATAGATTAAGGAATTATTTACAATACATTTTTTTTTTTTTTTTTTTTTTTTTTTTTTTTTGTAATTTATATATTGTAAGCAAGTATGTACTATTCTTTTAGCCCGGTTCCTCCCTTCATCCATAGGGAGGAAACCTGCTTAAGAGGTCGACCTCATGACGCAATCTGGAACTGCCGACTAGATAATTTCACTGTTGTGATCCCATAGATCACAAAAATAACGATGGGCACAAAAGTAAACTTTCAATATCCTAAGGGGAAATTACTCGACATATATATATATATATATATATATATATATACATATATATATATATATATATATATATATATATATATATATATATATATACATATATATGCAGTTTTGTCCCCTTAGAATACAATAAGTTTCCTTTTCTGACGCATAAAATTACTTCTGTTTGAGATGTCATTACTTATTTTTTACTAAAGATCAAAACCTATCAATAAATGGTTTCACTCCTTTACTAATGGCACGAGGCATATGAACGGAAACGCGCTGATGACGCAGATCCTGCGAGTTGGGCTTTTTTATTATAAGGGTCAACCCTTGCTTAAAAATGTTTGTAAACGCAATAAATGTATCATATCATCATATACTTAAGGATTCCCCAGTAGTTTTCGATAAGTGAATATTGAAGCCTTTCTCCAAGTAAAATAAATTCAATGTAAAGCTCGGAGCTCTTTCAACAAGACGATGAGGCCTGTCTAGCCCTGATTGGTGTCTCCTATCCAGCGCCCCTTTAGAAGGTTCCCCTAACTTTATTAACTCGATCATCTAAAGGATCCTTCAGGTACCTATTATTTATTTTAATATAATTGTACTTGTTTTTGTATAAGAAGTTTAACCACGTTATCGAACTAGGTGTATGTTATTTCTTGCCTAGTTACTGACCTACAGAAAAATATTTATAGAAGAATGTCTGTCTAAAAATGACTGATGATTGCAGTCGACAAACCGCTGAGAAAAACGCGTTTTCAAACTGTATATCAAATATATATATATATATATATATATATATATATATATATATATATATATATATATATATATATAATATGTGGCTTGATTAATATAGATGATGCCAAAATGTTTTTCCCTTGTCGAAAATTGCTAAGAAATATTTTCAGAAGAGAAGGATGGGTGACGTTGGTACTCGCACCCCTAAATACTCACCTCTTTCAACTGGCCAAGTTGAAAATGCACAAATATGTGAGAGACTATTATTAGGTTCTTGACAGGGTATTAAAGGCCAAAAACTTGTCCCAATATTATGATATCAAAACTTTCATAGGCAAACTGTTTTTGTGAAGGGCCTGGAACTTGGCCCATTTTTTTCAAGGTTAGTTTTTTTTGGGGGATACAATCTCTCACTAATGTCATTGGTACAATGATTGTTTTTTGTTTAATTGATGGTGTCAATATGTTTTACATTAGATGACATTATACAAACTTAAATATTAAAGGTAATGAAAAAATAATCTAGAAAATTTAGAGGCTAAAGAGCATTTCGCAGAAACGAAAAAAAAAAATAAAACAACGTTAACTATTACTAATGAGTTGTGAGATTAGTTTGACAGCAGTAGAGAAATCGGTTGAAGTTTGGGAGCCACAACTCTCTTCCTCTAATAGAAGATCCCCAATGTGACACCTTCTTTTGAGATGATATATTCCAGTCCTACACTATTTATACTAGCCTTTTGGCAGCATGGCTACTAACTCTGCGGTGACACCTTGTTTACTTTGTATTCCTTTTCATTTAATTTCAAGCTCACATTATAATGTATAAGTGGAGAATAAGATCACATTAGTCAGAAGAAATACAAAGTCAAACTCGCAGGAACTGCGTTATCTTAGCACGATGCCGTTTCTTCGGGACATTGGTAAAGGTATAGAACAGTTTGTTTTGATCTTTCGTAAAAAATTGCCGTCATTGCTCCAAATTTTCTTTATTAAAATATCTTCTTTATTAAAATACCTACTGTCAGAGTTGGGCATAATTTTATTTATAAATAAAAATACGAATTTATTCGTACTTCATATATTTGTGAATACGAATATAAATAAATTCGTACTTCATATATTTGTGAATACGAATATAAATAAATTCGTATTCATAAGTGCGAATACGAATTTATTTTTATTCACATATATTAAATATAAAAATAGAAATAAAATTTTATTCGCAAATTTTTCTGCGAATAAAAATAAATTCACAGAAAAAATTGTAAATAATCACAAAAAATGTGAATATTTACAAAAAAACAAGTGATTACAAAAAAAAATCACATTAAAATATACGAATAAAAAATTATTCACATTATAATTTGTGAATAAAAATTTATTCACAATAAAATTCGCAAATACATTATGAATTTATTCGTATTAAGATGATATTACGAAAGTTATTGAAGATGATTTTTTTTTTTTTTTTTTTTTTTTTTTTTTTTTTTTTTTTTTTTTTTTTTTTTTTTTTTTTTTTTTTTTTTTTTATGGAGGTACAGATGACTGTGTCCCTCCAGTATGGCTGGTGGTCCCGTTGCGGACTCGGGGTAAACAAAAAATCTAGGCGCTAATAACCTAGACGTTAAACGCCTTAAAAAAAAAAAAAAAAAAAAAAATCACCAATAACTTCCGTAATATGAATAAATTCATGATTTATTTGCGAATTTTATTGTGAATAAATTTTTATTCACAAATTATAATGTGAATAAATTTTTATTCGTATATTTTAATGTGATTTTTTTTTAAATCACTCGTTTTCTTGTAAATATTCACATTTTTTGTGATTATTTACAATTTTTTCTGTGAATTTATTTTTATTCGCAGAAAAATATGCGAATAAAATTTTATTTGTATTTTTATATTTAATATATGTGAATAAAAATAAATTCGTATTCACACTTATGAATACGAATTTATTTATATTCGTATTCACAAATATATGAAGTACGAATTTATTTATATTCGTATTCACAAATATATGAAGTACGAATAAATTCGTATTTTTATTTATAAATAAAATTATGCCCATCTCTGCCTACTGTTAAATGCAATTTAAAATCAACTAATTATAAAGTGAGTTAAGCTATTCAGAAGAACAAAAGCGACAGTTGTCAAGGTTTCAAATGGTTACTGTCTATTTACCACGATTTCCAAACCATTTAAGAGATGTTTAACAGAACATACGAAAATCCTCTTGTATGTAAATAATATTTTATATTTTTTCGAATAATTCCTTTACTCAAAATGTAACGAAAATTTGAATATCTTAGCTTGAAAAAAATGGTAAACATGCAGAAATTATTTCAACTGAGTTCAACGATTCTGTGTACCCAAAACGACAGATCAGTCAGGAACGCAGGTTTTATCCACTTTTCTCAAAAAAAGGTTACAGATATCGCCTGGATAATAGTTTCATTCGTTTTCCTACGTTAACGTGAAGTCCTATGCACAAAGTGTTTTTCGCGCGAATTTCGTCCTTAAAGCAGGGTTCCAGTAGAGGGATTCTGCTGGTTAATGAACATGACTATTCAAATTAGACTGCAAGGAAGGAATACAACTATATATATATATATATATATATATATATATATAGTTGTGTTCCTTCCTTCCAGTCTAATTATATATATATATATATATATATATATATATATATATATATATATATATATATATATTTAACCGCAGTTATTTTCGTGATCTTTGAGTTCTGAATCGTAAAATTTTCTAGTCAGTAATTCCGGATTGCTTCATCGCACCAACAGCGGGTTTCCTTCATATGGAGGGAGGGAGGAAAAGCGCTAAAACAACGTAAATACGTGACGCACTACATACGTCATACGTGACGAACTACGTACGTCATACGTGACGAACTAATAAGACTGAGGAAAGAGATACACTTAATCAAAATATCAAAATAACAGATTGCATTAAATGAGACAAGATACAGGCAGATCGAAACTTAAGTGAACTGTTATCAGACAGGAGCCCACATACATATATACGTACGGACCACAAAGGCATTGAATAAAATATACCTAGTAGGTAATGCCACTTCATTCGCTAGCTAATATTAAAAGTTTAAAAACCTTTATTCGTAACCTGGCCAAAAAGTTCTTTTTTTATAGATGCTAATTAAATAAAAATAATTTAATTAAGAATTGGTGTAGTTATAATAAAAAAGATATGTCCATAAAAGGCCGAAACACATATTCTTCAATATTTATAACTGTAATCTGTAATTTTATCTGTGAATCGTATTTTATTTTGCATGTAACATATTTTCCATCTAGCAGCATATTTTTTTTTTTATGTATTGTACTACAGTTAACATATGTTATGGTGTTATTCTTTATATTAATTATGCATGGTTTTATTTCATTTTGTTTTTCCTATATTGCAAAATTGTGTGCTAAATTTAGTTACAATATAGAATAATCCGCTAGCGCGATAGATTTATAAGCGGGAGATGGTGGGTTCGATCCCCACCGGCGCCAGAAATTTCCTCATCTCAGGGCTCGCTGAGAAAATTCCTGGTTGCACCCTGGATCTCGGCGCTATTGGCCAAGAATTAAGTCGATGCGCCGTAAAAAAAATAAATAAATAAATATAGAATAATCATTAACAAGAAGTGTATCTGGTATCAGGAACAGATTGTTATATTCTTTTAAATAAATAAATAAATTTGAAAAAAAAAGTTGGTAATGCCAAAAATAATTTTCGACTAATAAACGTTTTTTATCTCAAGATAATTGTCGAGGAATTTAGTCTGTTTTCAGAAATATTTTATTTTATTTATTTTATATTTTTAATCCGGGAACAAGTTATTAGTTTTTGCTCTTAACCTTATGTTTTATCCTTTGTAACAAAAGTCGGTAAATATAATGTTGAACTAATGTATTTTTTTTTTTTTTGTATTTTGTTTTTAACGGCGTTTTAAGATTTGGGCTATTAAAGCCAGACTATCAATAGGTTGCAACCCTTTTATAATGCCAACAGCACGTGCCAATTCGTAAAAAAACGTGACATTCATCGTTTTCCCCCTGGCCCTTAAATTGAGTCGGCCATTCATTAAAAATGCAAAAGCGCAAAACTAGTTATGTATATTATATAGGTTATTACAAGCACATTCTTCATGAATAACGCTTAAACTAACCACCTTGCTGACGTATGTGCTTAGTTATGCAGCTCCTCCGTGACGGACGTTTTCTATAATAAGATTTATACTAAATACGATCCTCTATCTAGTGATAATAGGCCGTAACAGTGTAATAGTAATCCATTACGCCCCTCCTCTAAAATACGATAGAGAACGGGGTCGGCGTTAAGCCCGACGCAATACAACAGATGGCGTATGAATCACAGACGTGATCGAAATCAGATTAGAGTTATCAAAGGATTTATTGTACTGACAAAAGATACGATAAAATCTATAATTATATCCCACGTTTGACCATACTGCCCCTCTCACCCTTTATTATTTCGTGAACTACAAATTATCAGTACTTTAGATGCGCGGTGCGTTCCATATCTCATCGCGTTTGGCATTGAAATTAAACATGTATTCCATTGAAAGCACTACCTACAAGTTAGTGAAGAAATGTTCAACACAAGCCTCCAACAAAGAAATGAGATGAATGTTACAGAAAATGCGTAAGCTTCATTACTTGCCAAGCGTATTTATTTGCTGTTAGCGCGGTTACTCCCGGTCTCCATAGGGAGAACCCGCTTATGAGGTTGACCTCATGACGCAATCCAGAAGTGCCGACTAGAAACTTTCTCGTTTCAGACCCCATAGATCACGAAAATATAGGTGGTTCAAATTTGTATATATATATATATACATACACACACATATATATATATATATATATATATATATATATATATATATATATATATGGTTGTCTGTTCGCGCTCCAGCAAGCTCAAAAATGGTCCGATTTTGGTGAAATTTGGTACAAAAACTTGTCGTCTAATTTGAAAGGTAAAGTTCGTTAACCAGCAGAATCCGCCCACTGGAAGATAGTGTTTGGGGCGAAATTCGCGCAAAAAAAATCGTAACGCTTACTTTTTTGTGTTTATATGCTTGCAGGTACTTGTTTTGTAGGTTTCTTAACATAGGAAAACGAATGAAACAATTTTCAAGGCGATACCTGTAACCGTTTTTGAGAAAAGTGGAATCAAATTGAAATATTTTCTACATCTTGGAAATTAATCCAAACTAAGATTTTTAAATTTTGGTTATATTTAGAGTTAAGGAAGTATGCGAAAAAAAATTATTTTATTAATAGACATGAAAAGTTTTCGGATATTCATACATTTTTCGTAAATATCTCGATAACGGTTGGAAAATCGTGGAAGGTGACCATTCGAATGTTTGCTAAATTCTCTACAAAAAAGGTTCTGAAGCAATATTCGATAGGGCAACGTCAATCAGAGATATAAGCGCTGATGATTTGTGATGCTAATCTATTTCATTTCTTCGAGATGTACGTAACCGCGCTAAGATGTCGGACTTTTTGTAGATGCAGCGACACTTGCTAGTGTAAGTAATATGTAGCTAAAACTGTGTTTTGTACTGGGGAAAGCCTCCCCCCCCCCCCTTTTATGATTTTTTTTTTTATAGGAAACTAATTATGATTACGAAGTTTAGAGCGTAATGGGGGAAACCCAAATCAAATAAAAGTTAATAATTTAACACCAAGAATATATAGAAGTAAAGAAGAAAACATTGAAGATGAGCACCAACCACTCTTTTTTCTAGGAAAGAGAGGCGTATTTTTTTTTTTTCTTAAGCAAGATAATTTTAATTAATCATTTGGATTATATAGATATACGTAACTCATTAAAAAAACTCCAAATGATAAAAACATAAACATTGATATTAATATATATATGACTAAGATGAGAATTTTTAATTATGACTAAGTAATTATGTTCGATATAATAACTCAATGCATACATAACAGTTGTGGGACACAAGTTATAGTTGTGGTGAATATGCAATTCATGCATGATAAAATATTTTCAGGATACTTCCTCTTGAAACTAACATTGTTTCGTCTTGTTCTTGGTTTCTTATGGTTATATTGGTTTGTCGGCCTCTCATCAGGTACGTATGCACTTAAGAAAATAACTATTCTATCTGCTTATTATTCCTTAAAATTTCATACCATTATTTTTCAAAGAGAAATGTTGGTTTCATCCAATAGCATAATGTCGTATATTTTTACAAAAACTCTCAGCAGTAAAAAGTGTCCTAAGATAACCTACCATCAAAAATGCAAATTAAATTAATTTTTGTTTCGTAGTAAGTACCACATTTGTTAAGAACTAGCGGACTTAGAGATAAAGAGGAAAGGAGTGATTTATATCCCCTTTCAAACTACACTGTTATCTGCTAATAGGCACATATGGACCATTTTAAAGCTGAAAATGTTGTTTTTCTTTATTATTTCGTTCTAGTGAGTATGTAATTGGTTTAATCTAAATATGTATTTAGAAAATTAAGTTTCCATTAATAATTGTGGTTAGGAGTTTCTTATATTGTGTTAAAAATATCATTATTTGTTATAATTTATTAACATTAAAATGTATATATATATACTATATATATTATATTATATATATATATATATATTATACTATATTATACATATATATATATATATACTATATATATATATTATATTATATATATATATATTATACTATATTATACATACATACATATATATATATATATATATATATATATATATATATATATATATATATATATGTTTCATTTTTAATGTTTTAATTTAGCAATTTATTTATATTTTATACATTACGTTCCCAATTACGTACTCTTTTATATTTGCATGTCATGTTTATATTGTTTTGTATAATGGGTAGGTTTGTTTGCACATTGACTTGAAGAGAAAATCACAACGTTGTGATAAATTTAAAAATATTAAGAAATATTGTAGAACTTGAGAAGCTTGGGATTTAAGCTTCTCAAGTTACACCAGTCTTAATGATTAATCGGAAACACGTAAACATACCGCTGTTCTGCGACATACGCACACAAATATTTCTTAGACCGACGATGCCCAATGGGAGGCTTGTAGAGCCCCCCTTTTCCTTCATATCTCTGTCCACAAAAGGTATAAAAATTAGGGAAAAAATCCATTTTTCAGAAATAAAAACCAAAGTTTTTTTTTCAAGACCCCCTCTCTTAGGAAAGTGTGTAGTCCCCTTGAAATAGATTTAAATTTAAAAGTTAAATTTCTCAAAAAATGAAATTTATTCTACAATAAACTCAAAAATAAGAAAAAACTGTAATTTAAGCAATGTCAAATTTTTACAATTAGATTTTAAGTTGACAAGGTTCAGAAAAATCTGAGAAATTTAACAGGCTATTTTAGAAAACATTAGTACTCAAAATGATTAAGTATTTGTTAATTTTTCCCCCCAAACAGTCTGATCTATAATAAGCACAAAAATACACTGGAAAAGAATGAATGAGTTCTCTTCTGCCTTGAAAATGTAGAAACCTCCTTCAAGAAAACCCGTCCCATGAATCTGTGTTACATTGTAAAATTAAAATAAATAATTATTTATATAATAACTTTTCGCTTATAAGAATGCGCAGCCTTAGATGATGATCTGATATTTGCAATCTTTTGCCGAAAGAATAACTCAGGAAAGAGATCTCGTTATGATTGTGTGAATAATGTATGGAGCTCTGGCTCAAAAACACTAAAATTCGAATTTCTTCCGTGGTTAAATTTGCCTTTGATATTAAGAAAGATTGGCAAAAATTAGATAAGCAGGAGTTGAAAGTGTTTACGATGCTTCGTAAAAAAAGAGAGAGGGGAAAAACTAAAAGAGGTATGAGCTATTATTCAGAATATTTATTGTAACGTTAATCCGTGATTCATAAACAGACTTCGAAGGAATAATGTTTTTATGTATCTCTATATAGTTTGATCAAGATATATAATATAAACTTATATTTAATAATTACACACTGGTTTTTGGTGTTTGTTAGTTATATTTCATATCTGAATTATTTTTATCAGATTCCACATAAATTTACAGATATACGTACTGCATGTAGCCATAAAATATATACAGAACTGACTTATTTGAAAAAAAAAATAAGTCCTTTGGCATATCTCTCGTGTTTTCTTCGTTTCCGAGAAAAGCGCAAAAAACTCAAAGTCTGTCAATGTTCGATGTGATGCCAGTATTGCTGCAAGAGGCCAACCCTTTTAACAGTATATAAATAGATTATTAGGGATTTTTAGAAGAAGAAATTGTTATTTTATAATTATTTATGTGTCCAGTGTTAAATTTAAAATGTTTTAAGAATTGAAAATTTATTTTCATGAATTGAAAGTTTTTTTTTGTCTGTTTTAGCACTGTCCTCCGAAGGAAAGTAGATATTTTAAGTTTTTTTGTTGTATGTTGGGGGGTTGAGAGGTTGTTTGGAGGGGGCGTGGAATAATACATAAACTTTTAATGATTTTATATATGCCTTATGAAATCATGCCTTCTCATAATTTCTTTTAGTTTCTTGGAAATTTTCCAGGGGGTACGAAGCAAAACCTACATTTATGACGAAGGACTTTTTTCATCCTGCATCGATTCCCGAAGCTTGGTCGTCGGACACCTAAAAATATTTTTTATTTAATTTATTTTCAATTAATTGAAATTATTTTTTCTTTATCTATCCGCAGCAAACATAAGAAACAAATTCATTAATAAACTCAGTGTGACAAGATCCCTAGTAGTGGCGTCGCTTAGTTCTGCGTCTGCATCAAAGAATAGTATGCTATTTGCCAATGGTATGCTATTATCAATCTCTATATATAAAAATCACTTGTCTGTCTGTTTTTCTGTTTGTTTGTTCCTTATACAAATCTACACCGTTTGACCGATTTTGACCAAACTTGGCATAGCAGTCTTGATACGAGAAATCTCCTAGGCTAGGTCAAAATAGTCAAATTTCAAAATTTGGCCAAAGGTCAAAAGTTTTGTTCAAGAAAAATTGGCTACACTGAACCATTTAGATTGTGACGGCCATTTTGAATCGACTACTACTGGCCTCTGTGGTCTGTTAGACGAAGTGCTGTTGTGCTGGCCTCTGCCGGTATCATTATGAACTAAAACAAATTCACATCGTTTGACCGATTTTCGTAACTGGGTATAGACAACTAGGTATCAAGTAGATCTTGATACGGGGAGAGTCATAGTCAGAAAGTAGGTGTAGCATAGCACACTGGGTAACAGCTAGTATATAATAATAATATTCGTCAAAAATAATGTACCCACAGTTAATTTAGTGAAGCAGCTGTTAAGACAGTCATTTATTAAGGTCTCTAATAGAGTGAGCAATATTGTGGCATTTCAGAGAAAGAGTTAATTATGAATGAGCTACATGAGTAAGAGCCTAGCTGAAAGCGTAATTCAGCTGCCGTATCCCGGAATCCCGCAGAGCGAGCGTGAGAGGATCCACCGATGTAAATAAGGCGTTCAGGAGTCCTGCTTAAAACTCTCCGTCTTGGAATCGTGAGCACAGGCCGCACTTTTACATTGTAAATGTTAATAAGCACACGGACGCCCTAGCCCCGGGTAGATGTTCGGTAGAGGTGGGGATGGCCGAACACGAGCATTGAACCCAATACTATTCGGGTGTACCCCAGGGCGGGACCCGACCAAACGAGTATGGTGGGCCTCCTCGCAATGCCCATTACACGATTTGAAAGTGCCCCGTCCCAACTTGCAATTTAACCTCTTCTTAGAATGGTTAAGGCCTCCTTTCCTCCCATGGACCGGGCCCCATTTTGAGAACTTCGCAATCTTCAAATAAGAGGAATGAAATTGAAATGGACAGACGGCATACATTAAACCCGACTGCCGGCAATTTCGGGCTATTAACGTGAAAAGGTCATACCGGCGTTCGAATGGAGATAACCAAAGAGGTATTATCGTGACCGCACAGCCATTTACTCACCATCGGGATATAACAAAATGCTAGATTGTCAATGTCCTTAACCTTAAAGAATAACATTCTTATTGACTCACTTTAACAACTCTTTTAAGACAGATTGGATACTGGTCGTGAGCATTGAAACCTAAATTTCAGCACTATTTGCACATGGCTGTCGGTTCGTGTCCATTATATAAATCTTTTTTTTCAACATTTCTCAGAAACGGCTTTAGATATGACCTTGAAAATAGTTTTATTAGATTCCCTACGTCCAATTACTTATAAAACGTGTCCCTGAAATATGCAAATTAGAAAACGCAAGCGATACAATTTTTTTCCGCAAGAATATCGCCCAAAAACCCATGTTCCGATTTACGGATTCAGCTGGCAAAGGAACCCGTCATTTCAACTCACTCAAAATATTTTTGTACCAAATGTCATTAAAATCGGTCCATTTTGAGAGAGGTAAAGTGCGAACAGACGAACTTTCGGAAGTACCATCGAAAGCGAGAATTTAAATAATCCTTTGCAACGTTATGGGGTTTCCCCCATTACTTCCTGGCCGGACTAGTGGTCTGCCGTCAGTAAAAATGTAATATTTTAAAGTATTTGTTTATTGATGATCGGGCGTTGTTAATTTGTGAATGATTACAATTACTTTTTATTTTTTTTTTTTTTATGAGTCAGTTGACTCAGAACGTTCGAATAGAGTATTAATTAAACTTCATTTAGTATAATAATTACTTATATCACAAAATGTAATAAGGAAAAGTATGTTTTAGCCCATAACAATCTCCCAGCAAGGAGATTGTGCTTGTTGAGTTGTCATTGTGCCTTTTACCCCTTCTTTGGTAAAACTACTTTCAAAATCAAAAACAAACTAATTGAAGGCCAAAATATGCAAAAATAAATCCTGCGTAAAGTATTCAATATGAAAGAAGTCTATATTCAATGTGTAAACATTCCTTTCGCAAGGACTTCAAGTTATTACGTACGAGGAAAAATGACTAATTTGTTGTTGCCCAACTGACCTGAATTCATCCACCATTTTTGGTACTTTCAATATTAAAACAGTAACGAAACATAAAAAAAAAAAATACTTTTTTTTTAATGAGAATACCCACACTTTAGCCTAGCAGATCATTGACTTCGTCCTTGGAGAACTCATTTTCTCGAAATTAGGGTTCCTTCGATACCGTAATATACATTTAGCACATTTTCTTCCTCCTTATTGTATTGAACGGATAAAATCTGTCAAAATGCATTAGACATTTATTAAAACACTAGCTGAATGCCCGTGCTTCGTGACGGTAGATAAGTAGTTTTTATATTGTGTTAAATAAGGTATGATCAAAATTAACGCTACTACATAATTTTGTACAGCTTATTATTGGACGGACTTTAAAGTTACTCAGGAAACACCATATGGAGGTAACCGCGCTTGTTTCCGTTGGGAAGTAAAAAAATAAAAATACAGCAACCAATTAAAAAGTTAGGTAAACAGAGATATACACGTTGATAGAAAAACTAACAACTTTAACGTTTTAAGCACTTATCTCTTCGATTGACATCGCCCCACCGAAAATGACAACAGAATCTTTTTTGTAGAGAATTTAGTAACCTTTCGAATAGCCGCCTTCCACTTACTACGATTTCCCAACTTAAGATATTTTAGAAAATATACTAAGATCCGAAAACTTTGTATCACAATTAACACAATTATTACAATTACTAGCTTGTGCGATCAAAATCAAAGTATTTTTCTTGAAATTATAAATAAAAAATAAATCAATAGTTTTTAATTTATTTGGGATGTTAAAGTATCCAACAAAATACGTTTCAATTCATTGAAAAAAATAATGGCGGCGCTGTGTCTGACAAACGGAAACCCTCTTTTTTCGCGGGTGATAGTCTGCAGTCAGCAAATTTTAATCCAGAACGAAAAACTAAAATTATTTCGAAAGAAGAAGGCTAAATCTAGTAAAGTACGTAGGATTTTTAAGAAATAATAATTTTTTCGAAAATAGTAAACAATTATTCACTTTCTTTTAAAATCCGTCGAAAATCGGTTATAATTTAATGAATCGAAACAATCTGAAGTAATTTTCTAGCAAATATCATGAGGAAGCTACATTTAAAATTTGAAGTAGATTGGGCAAAAATTGAAGACGCCAGAGTATCGCCGGCTTTTGATAAACATGGAGAAAACGACTTTAAAGATTAATGTTCTGAAATGTTCATGTCTTTCCTATTTAATTTTTTTCATACTTTCTTGTAATAAGAAAAAAAAAGTTTTAATTTTGAAATGTATCGAATGAAGGATCAAAAAGATATTTAACAATTAAAACAGACACACAAAACAATCGAAGCTCGCTCAAAACATTATCTTCAAATCAGCACCGCACTCACTCGGAATCGGGATTTTGGAAAATCGAATTTTTTGCCAATTTAAAAAAGTTTTCTTCACATAAAAACTCTTGGATATAATTTTTGATTAGTTAAGGAAGAATTTTAGCCCTTAAAAAAATGTTACAATGTAGTATAACCCCTAAGAGAAAAAGAAGTTCAGAAAAATGTATATATCCAACGTTTCGGATGCTCTTGGGCAGCCTTCTTCAGGAATACATTCTTAAGGGATGGACGAAGATCACGACAAATTTAAGGCGGCCATGGATAAGTATGATCACGAAATATGTATTTTTCTGAAAACTGACGTTCCCTCTCAGCCGAATCCCAATCATCCCTTTACTTGTTATTTCCTCCACGGCAAAGTATTTCCATATCATTAGTAATTTTATAAGAATACCATTAATAATTAACTTTCAGTTTGAATAGGATATCATTGCGTTGTAAATAAACGCAGATAAAGCGACTTGGATTTTGAATTTGGCAACCTTTGTCCAGATAAAATCTCTTCCAATTACTAGCAAGTAGAAAACCTTCTGCGCCCCTAATCGTTCGTTTCGAACCCATCGCCCCTTATTTTATTTATGTTAAACATCTCACCTCATTAGGCTTCGATTATATTTATTAAAGGTGGCTTTGAGCCCTCGACTGGAAAGCAGGAAGTTTTGGCTGTCTTCACAAATTTTCACATTCCCTTATAGCCAAGTGTAAAAAGGCCTATTAGAATATCCAATTTTTATGCTAATGAGTTTTTGGAAAGTCGAATTCCAGCTCCGGGCCGATGATAATTTAGTGTCAATAACTGTAATCGTTTAATCTTTAATTACCGATTCATTGTCTTAAGAATAAATTTACTTAGGTAAGTGTCAGAAAGTGTTACAGAGGACAAGGAATGCCAAATTCTCATTCTCGATAGAATCATCTTATCTCGTGCCTTGATATGATGTGAAGGATGTTTCCCATGCGAAGGATTTATCTACCTTAATTTTCTATCTCTATTTTTCTGCAAATAATGTTTCCTCTGAATCAGGAAAATATATTTTAGATGTGCTGCAGTATCTGAACATAGTGTATATCGTCCCTACCATGTCAAACTATCGAATATGCAAATCTGAGAAAACTAAGGAACAAACATATTTAATCCATTAACGAAGTAATATATTGAAAAATGGTATTATTCGATACTGTATTTAAGGCATTAAAGGCTATTCCAAAGGGGTAAGAGTTGCGACAAGCCGTATCGTCCACAATCCAAGACCCAAGTCTCGAATCTGAAAAAAGAGATTTTGCGTATTCGATTGTTTGACATGGTAGGGTGGTAGGGACGATGAATTAGATACTTCTACATCTCTCTCTCTCTCTTTCTATATATATATATTTATATGGTAGGGACGTTATGTGTAAAGGATTGCTATTTTGTTGATGAATGTTTCATTACTATCTCTTACATCACAGTGGAATGTTGCAAAATGTTTCAAGAGCTCATGCAAAACTTAATGTTAATCGCTTTTTGAAAAGGAATACTGCTTATTTTTACAACAGTGTTTCCTTCGTTTATTTAATTTTTACTGTTGATATTTTAGCTCAAGTATATGTTAGATAAATTTATTTATTTAAATTTTAACGTACATTTATTATTAACTAAGAATTTTAGGACGGGTTATCTATAGGTTACCACCCTTTTCCAGCCAGAATAGGGCTGATGCCTTTTCTTTTAGCACTTTCCTCCGAAGGAAAGTAGCTATTGAGGTTGGACTCTTGACGGAATTTTTGAAAAATTTCTTCAAATCTTTATCGATCCTACCTAGAAGACACCGAAAATGATCCCCGTTAAAATTTATATATATATATATATATATATATATATATATATATATATATATATATATATGTGTGTGTGTCTGTTAACACGATAGCGGCCAGAGTTTTTGTTTTTTCGTCACGAAACTTGGTATATAGCATTCAATTAGCAAACGATTGAACGAGTTCGTTAACCACCAAAGTAGGTCCACCGGAAGGGGGGGGGGGGGTTTACCCCGAACCCAAAATACTAATTTGACTATGTCAGCCGTAATATTTGTTATATTTCAACAAAACTTGGTATTCGTAGTGGTAATATAGAGAGAAAAGTGAGATATAAAAATGAACTAAATCGGTTCATTAGAAGGGGGGGGGGGGGGGTTTACTGCGGGCCCACAATACCAATTCGCCACTACCAGCCGTGATTTTCGGTATATTTCGACGAAACTCGGTATTCGTAGTGTTAATCTACAGGTAAATATGTGTTGTAAAAATAAACTAAATCGGTTCATTAGAAGGGGGGGTTTACTCCGGACCAAAATTCCTAATATACTCATACCGGTCGTAATTTCTGATGTATTGTAACGAAACGTCGTGGGTAACTCATGAGAAAGAAGTGTTGTAAAAATGAGTTGAATCGGTCAATCGGAAAGCGGTGGTTTAATTTGTAATATATTTCAATAGAAAAGCCCGCCAGACGTAGGTTCACAAAGCCGCCGCAAGGAGCGCTTTCTACCACTAGAGTGACTGTATCCTGTTCCTGCGTTAGATCAAAATACGATAATATTAGGTTTTTTGTATTTATTACGTAGTGTAATAGGTACCATGTGTAAACATAACTCTGGAAGCAAATTAATAATTGATCAGTTACTCATTACAAATTTAAAAGAGAACTATTCATGTTTTTATTTTATTTATGTAGGATATTTTAAGCAAATTGTTCTGGAAAGCAGTCTACACTACCCAAATTCTGAGGAAAGTGCTTAGTTATGCAGCTCCTGCGTGACGGACTTTTTTCTAAAGAAATGTCACCACCCCTAGTGGGAATTGAACCCACGGCCCTTGGCTCGGAGTGTTAAGTGCTCACGCCTCAACCTTCACGGCCATCGGGCCTCCTTATAGTTAGATAAAGTCGTAATTATATACAAGATAAGATTTAGGACTAATAGGAACGACGTCTCAAAACGTGTTTCAATATATCGAGTACCCATGGTATAATTTAAAAAATTTAAAATTAAGATCATACATTTCTTCTTCGAAGGAATTTCTGAACAATTAAAATTCGCTGAAAACATTTTGTTAGGAATTTATTACACTTCAGACGGTCTTATTCACTTCACCTCCTCTAAATATAACTGAAATCTTAGGGTCTCCCTGTGGTGTAGTAGCTGGATTCTCATGCGGGGATGGGGGTTCGATTCCCGTCTACAGCAGGGATTATTGTCATTTCTGGGCCAGGTGAGGAAATTCCCGCTGCACCATGGATGTCGGCGCTAATGGCCCAGATGATTGTGTGCCGTAAAAAAAAAAAGAAAAAGAGAAACAAACAGAAAAGTTATTAATCGTGAGAAAATAATTTGCACCTTTCGGTAAAAAAAACCTCATATTAACAAGTCGGGAACTATGAAAGCATGGAAGTCGTGCGGTAGTGGACTTCAAATCGTTTTGCCCGTGTTTCTTACCAACTTATTCCCTATAACAGTCATATTATGGGTTATATTGTATGTAGGAATTTTAATGATTTTAGAATTTGGAAATATGTATTCGAGTAATTTTTTTTTAAAATGCTAAACGGCTGTAAGTCTTGAATATACAGGACTTTTAGGACTACACCCCAAGGCGTTTTAGAACCTATAGGTGCATTATGCATTATTTTTTATCCGTCGGGTAAGTGAAGGAGGCTTTCAATCCACTAGATTGAACTGAGCAAAACATTCTAATAAAAAAGTATATAATTTCGCGATTAACTTATTTTGTTTGAAATTAGAATCGCTCGTTAATTACTTAAGCGCTCATATAAGTTGTTAATGTTTTTTAAAAAACACTAGGCAAAAAAAAAAAGAAATTGCTGTAAATAATATTTATATATTTCTTCCCTTTAGGCGGTAGGATTAAACAAAAAAAGTGGAATGACAGCCTTTTTATCTCGGTACGTTTAATAATAAATTAAAGATTAATAAAATAGGACATAAACACAATGTTTCAAGGATTCGATAAAGAATGAAAAAGATACAGTATGTAATAATTAATGAAGGCAAGGCTAATGACCTCGGTAATTATAAGAACCAGTTTTTGTGGATATTTCCACTAGTTTTTGCCCCCATTATTTGGAAATGAGTAAATGTAGACAAAATATCATGTAAATCTATGACCTCTATTGCTCTCTTTCACGGTCCACAGAATAGTTTATTTTAGTTTTTTTTTTGTTTTAATATACTATTGTATGATTTCATTAAAGAGATAATATTTGTATTATGAATGTTCTGGTTTGAATTGCGTTTTCTGAGTTGTTTTTCAACGTGTCCTCTATATATAGTTACCACAAATTATTTCTTTATACATTTCAGTACATCATTATAACGGTGACCAGCCTATCTCAATGGAGCCCAGAAGGAATGACACCGAATAAGGAACATCATTTTGCAAATAGTAGAGAAAAAATGAAAGAATGACGAAAAAGAAAATTATCTAAATAAATTAGGTGAATACAGGAGAAAATTTTAAGTTTAATATATTTTGGATGTATGAAATTACTTGAACAATGTTTCCTTAGTTAAATTTTTCAATAATTGTCGGTTTGTTTCATATTCAATAAGTGGTCATGTTGTGTGATATGGTATATATACCATCTTGAAATAGTTAATTTAGGTGGTCTACTGTAGAATTTTGCATTCTGTCAGAGTATGTTTAATTGTAAAGTTACATTTCAAATTTACGTTTGTATCTTATTGCATCAGATAGTTACATGTAAGAAAACGAAATCTAATTCGAAACATTGTTAGTACTCCTTATCTTCTTATTAATGCATTTAAGGGCTGTTTTTTGTTGTTATTTTTTTTAAATGCCAAAAGGAAACTATAATATTTGTAGAACTATGGTGTATCTTACAGAAGTATTATTGAATGTTTTTTTTTACTTTTCCATGTTCATGTTATGTATTTTGGATACTTCAATTGGCACAGCCCTTCACCGCCGGTTTTCTGGAGGTTATTCACCCTTCAAAGGCATGGACCATTATAAGGCCCGAGGGCTCTTTTTATTTTTATTACTATTACCCACTTAATGAGGCAATGAAATTTGATAGCTGGACTGATAGCTGGTTTCTCTTGTGCTCTTTATCTCTGTCCTTTTATTTGTTTTCCCTATGGACAAACTGGATCTTACTCTGAACTTAAAAGAAGCTGTAAAATACATAGATTATTAAAACTATATTTCCTAGGGATTTTAGATTGGCCAGTACAAGTATAAAATATGGTGAAGATGTATTAAGACCAAAACTTGCATTGCTGTAGTTGTGGAATAATACACCTATTTAAAACGTACACCTGTAAAAAAAATAAAAATTATATGGTGCATCTATTTTTTATCTGCATTGCCATCAGTCGTAATAATAATGTTGGTACCAATAATATTACTACAACCTCGCTGATGATTTTCGAACTGAATTAAAGTGTAATTACATTTTTATGTGTAAACGTGTTTGTGATGTTACGACGACTGCTACCGTGTTCTACCGGCCTGTCAGTATTAATATTCAACTCCGAAATAAGGTTTTTGTAAGAATTTTTAATACTGAATAATATCAACGCCCTCCCTCGCCAATTTCCTCAAAATGACCTCGATCCACCAGAAATGATTCCACATTTGTGAGACACAGTTCTCGCTCTTGGTATCGGTAAACCAATTTCCATCAGTTATTAATTTTATATAGATTTTTAAGTCAATAGTATTTTAAATTTAAATCAATGAACCTTTAATTTAAGCTCTAGTTATAAAACACATTTAAGACATCTCACTAGTATTTCTAAAGTGAAACAACTCAAAAATCAGTTTTATTCACACCGTCATAGTTATGACTGTGAAAGACATGGTAAATATATCTTTATCAACCATCAAAACTGTATGTACCTAGCTTCAGAGCTTGTGCACTAGAGAGCACTCTGTGCTACTCTTTCTGTCTTAATCCTGAGGCACCAACATAGGAAAGAGTGACACATTTTCGGTTGAGTTTCATTTTGAGTTGTGTCACTTTAGAAAAACTCGTGCGATATGTATCATTCATCCTTGTCTATGGATAATGGTTTTCTTTTCAGTTCATATGTATGTATATAAATTAGTATTTACTCATTCGAGCCCTGATACAGATTGTATTTCAGACCAACACGACGGGAAAAATTAAACGCATTTTCTTACAATAGATGTTGTTAGGGGTCTCCCGTGGTCTAGTGGCTAGCGCGCTGGATTCATAAGCGGGAGATGGTGGGTTCGATTCCCACCTCCGGCAGGAATTTTCTCATCTCAGGGCTCGCTGGGAAAATTCCTCGCTGCACCCTGGATGTCGGCGCTAATGACCTAGATGTAGATGCGCCGTAAAAAAAAAAAAAAAAAAAATAGATGTTGTTTTATTAATATATCAAGACTGAACCTTGACAATATCTACCTTCCCAATCCCAACTGAACTCCTCTCAATAAACATCATGATATTAAATTTACTAATAAGGAATGTTCATAAGATAATATTGATTCAAGAAAAACAATTTGCTAATTTTAATCAGAATAAATAAATGAAAAACAATCAGCAAACTAGTGCGGATCTTTACATTTTTCAAAGTAAGTGGCTCTTGAAGGTTCTCTGCCAAAAAAACTTGCTCTTTATTTTGGTAGAGAGTGGAAGATGTAGAGAAGAGACAAGGAGACAAGTGCGAGAGCTGGTACGGAAATAGCAGGGATGCTATAGTAAAAGCAGAAAGACACTTACACAGCTACTGGGGGGCAGTGAGGTTTATTTTAGGGGTTCAATGCCCTTACACCAGGCTGCGCTCATTCGATTCTAGGCTATATCTGTAGCAAAATGTCTGCTGTACTTCTCTACTGAACATCAAGGCATCCTTGTTTTTTACACAATTACTTATTGTTACAGGGCAATAAATCTCCGGTGATTTTCTTCGTGCAAATTTTCTAGATTATAGATCACGTTCAATGGATAACGGAAAACCATCGCCTCCTTATATCTTGGTCAGAATTTTTATAGTTCCATAGAGCATATCTATAACCATTGTCTAAAAATCTTCCTGCAAATAAGGTTCTTATGCAATATTTCATATAGCGATCACATTCGGAGAGATTCTTGCTTAAATGGAGTAATTTCTGCTTAGAATAGCGTCAGTTTGCTTAAGATTGTCTTAGGATTGAGATTTCATTGTACATTTTTACTTATGTTTACATTTTTCACGAAAAAGTAAGACAAGAAAAGTAAGTAAGTTTTTATTCTAAGCTTTCCTTCCTGCGGATGAGAAAGTAAATGCGCTAAGATGACGCAGTTCCTACGAGATGGACAAATATATATATATATATATATATATATATATATATATATATATATATATATATATATATACACACACACCTATATATTCTAGGATGCACTGGAGTTTACCTTACGCCATCCAACCACACCCTGCAACAAGCAGGGAGGATTGGAGGCGAATGAGACGTCGCCTATGATATCATGAGGAGAGAAAATACCGATCGATATCACTCTCAATTATTATAATCACACTGATTTTTTATCACTCCACGAGACTTCACTAACCAAGTAGATCCCGGCGCCACTTTCTATTAAGACGTCTTGGTAGAGAAGAAGTATGATGTATAACATTAATGCTAAATGTGATTTATAAATTTTTGCTAGTATGTCTAGAAGAAATAAAGCACTAAAATCGAATTATCACGTTTTAGAAATCACGAGTTTTAGAATTTGCGTATACTTTGTTAAATACTTAAAAAAAGAGTTAAGAAATGTTGTGAGGAACGTAGCCATTCGAAATCTTTTTGACGAGACCTTCTCAGTCGGAGGAAAAATAGCCTGATGTTATTATTTCTATCGTTCCTTGCAGAATTTTTAAACTTTACAAATAACTCTGTGGATATGAATATAAGGAAAGCTGACGCAATTGCTGTTTGCCGGACTTCCTTTTTATCTTTAAAACCTTCAAAGCTCATAAGCCTTTTTTTTAAATATTAAACAGATGATTAAAACTGGATTTCAAAACAATCAGGCCTCATAAGAGTACAAACTGGAGGTAGCGCATTTAAAACCCTGAGTACGGAGACATCCAGAAGAAGCGAGTGTCGTAATAGAGAACATCTAAACGTAGATACGTTCAATTGCCTTCAGGCACCTTATCCTACGCACATTCCCGAAACACCGGGGCATTTTAATGGTACTAGGTACGTTCTTACTAATTTATCCTAGAGAAGTCTTCTATTTTCTGTACTCTCCGAGATAAATTGTTGTCATGCTCTGGCAGTAAAGGATAAAAACGACTTTTAAAAAAAGGGAATGAACTGTAGGTATATATATATAAAAAAAAGTATTTAAAATCGTGGGCGTAGGGAAGAGAGAAAGACAAAGAGAAATTCTTAACAAGGAATGTACATCGGAATGTTTTAGGGTCTAGTTGTCATTACATCTTCCGTGGGAACATTTTTTTGTTTATCGTACGGTGTCATCATCCATACTCGTATATCATGGATGCCTCAACTTACAACTTTTTATATGAATTATTTTATATATTAGAAATGATATTCTCGGAACAAAAGGAACAATTTACACCCTGATTATATATATCGATTATTTTCACGTGTTTAATAAATACACAAAGTTAAAAAAAAATTTGCTCCGGACACTTTAGGATGTTTCCTTGTAAGTAGGGAGTAATTCAGTATTTCCCTTCTTTGTTTATTTAATACTAAATGTACGAGACATTATTTCAATTATTATGTCGGCTTGACTGACAACTTATTTGCGCTTTCTGACAAGGTTTACGCCGTAATGTACTTATTACATTCACTACATGAGTGGATATATACTAAGAAAAAGCCTTGACATGCCAAGCAACGTGACTTAACAATCTCTCAATGCCTGTTTATAGGTAAGACAACGATTTCACTTCATGTTGAAAAATAAAAACGTAAACAATTTAATTTGTATATTTTGTAATACACAACTTTAGAAAGTTGATACCATTGAGGTAACAATTAACAAGCGTATAAGAAACACAGTCAACATAGAACTAGCAATGTGCAATTAAATCTATTATAACCATTTTAATTCCGATATTAATTATACCGGTTGCAGAAAAATAAATGCAATTAATGGATCAACAAGTTTCCATCTCGGAAATATTTAAGAATAAATAAGTAATTCAATTAGAAGAGATTATTAAGCAACTAGCTGACTATCCGTGCTTCACCACGGCCGATAAGTAGTTTTTATATTGCGTTAAATAAGGTATGATCAAAATTAACCCTACTACATAATTTTGTGCAGCTTATTATTGCACAGACTTTAGTGTTACCCAGGAAACACCATGTGGAGGTAACCGTGCTTGTTTCCGTTGGGGAGTAAAAAAAAAAAAAAAAAAAAAAAAAAATACACGTTGAAAAGAATAAAACTAACAACTTTGGAATTTCAAGCACTTTTCTCTTCGATTGACATTGCAACAGAATCTTTTTTGTAGAGAATTTAGTAACCTTTCGAATACTGAGATCCAAAAACTGTAATACAAAGTTTGTATTACCCCATATACATCTTACCTCCAAACGATACCAAAGTTTAAATAGCTTAGATTAGATGAATATCAAATACCTGGTACAAGTTTCAAATGAACCAATCATCCTTTCTGAATACCCAAACAGAAAATTAGTTTGGAAAAGTATTTCTATCAATGTTTCTCGTAAACGGTTACAGAAATAGCTTTAAAAAAGGTTTCATTCGTTTTCCTACGTTAATATAATGAGTACCTGCAAGCATATGGACTCGAAAATGTAACCGTTCCGATTTTTTCGCACAAATTTTGCTCCAAAAACCATGTTCCTTTAAACGGATTCAGCTGTTTAATGAACTTGACCTTTCAAATGAGAAGAAAGATTTTTATACCAAATGTCATCAAAATCGGACCATTTTTGAGTCGATGAGAAACTTCTTAATAATTCAAACCCCCCTAAAAATACTTAAACATTTGAATATCAAAAAAACCTTTCTTAGCGAGTGTTTACATTCTAAACGGAGAGTCCGTGCAAAATTTCATATTTTTGTGTCAAGTGGTTCGGGATATTATTACCTCGGATGGACCATCACCAGGGCTTAAACCCTATGAGGGAGAAAATCACAGTTTATTTCTAATAATTCAAGGTCTGCCATCATAGTTGTAATTAACCTCAATTAAAAATAATACTATGAAATAGATACAGTACGGGAACAGCTGTTCTGTTATCATCCTAGCAACGCATGCTGCCTTAGCTTGCCTGCTCTAACCAACTAAAATTTTAATCCCCTCTAAAATACCTAAAAATTTGAATATCAAAAAATCCTTTCTTAGCGAGTGTCTACGTTCTATGGGGAGTGTCCATGCAAAATTTCAAATTTTTCTGTCGAGTGGTTTGGGCTGGGCGATGATAGGTCAGTGAGTCAGTCCGTCAGTCAGCCAGTGCGTGAGTGAGTGGTATTTGACAAATATATAGTAGACTAACTCAATGGATATTGTTAGAACACAACGGATGAATGATTAAAATTCTTAGTACTTAAAGATATTTACGATATTTGATATTAATAGGTCAGATTGGAAAATTGATCAGGTTTAGATGAGCTTGATTGGATAAACGGGACAAAAGTCATTAAAAACGCGATTTTAGAAAATGTATTATTACCTGGAATAAGAATAACCTTGCCTAGAATGTGTGGCAAAATATTTGGTGACTGGTAATCAAGTACGTGAAATAGTGTTCAAGTCCCCAAATGGCCTTCCAATGAAAGGGTGCAATTTTAACAAGGTTATTCAACAGTCCTGTAAAAAACCGAAAGTTATCTTCCTTGCAACGTTTAATTAAACATAAGTCAGCCTCTACTCAATCAAATACCTACAAGGGGTTGCGGAATTGCAATAAGAGAATAAACAACACTCATATGGACTCGGTTGCTGACAGATATGAGTAATACAGTGTGGACTTCTCTTTTAATTTGTTAAATTTCTCGAAAACTTTTAGGAATAGAAATGATTGAAAGAATCGAAAACCTTATCACTTTCGAGAGTCTCATATCAATTTGATTGACGTTTTGGAAGAGTTGTCATTGTTCTACTGAAGAAGAAATATTAAGAATTTCTTGTTACTATTATTGTTGCAAATGCCAAGAAAATGCAGATATGTTTGAAATATATATATATATATATATATATATATATATATATATATATATATATATATATATATATATATATATATATCAATAACGTGGGTGTCCCCCACGCTTATTGGTTTTCACTTAGAAATCAGAAAAAAATAGATTGAAATAGACTTTTTTCCTAAACTACGAGGTACCATTTTGAAGCTTATTAATTAATGCAACTTTTGAGGCGGAGGCAAACCTCTAAGTCTAAAAATAGGTGATTAAGAAAATATTGAATAATTTAATAAATCACTAATGTTAAACATTCTCATTTATATGGCTTTTAATATAGCTCTTAATTTACATGGTAATATTTCAATAACGAGTGTTTCTTAATGGAAATTTAATGTAGATTCTAAAAATGTTATAGTTATTTACGATACATTAATCACAAATTCTAAAAACACAGTTTTTCTTTAAAAAGGCCAGTCGTTTTTAAAATAGACAAAAGATTGAGTAGCTCCTCTACATTTTCAGATAGAACGCTCATTTCTGCGCCGTTGAACTACAAATGGGATGCAGAATAAACCCTTAAAGTTATGACATCTCAACGTGGGACACCCTATATATATATATATATATATATATATATATATATATATATATATATATATATATATATTCACGATATGATAAAATTGGCCGATAGTCGGTCATAGTTTAACTAACGACAATAACGCCCGTGGGGGTCTGCCGTGGTCTAGTGGCTAGCGCGCTAGATTCATAAGCGGGAGATGGTGGGTTCGATCCCCACCGGCGCCGGAAATTTTCTCATCTCAGGGCTCGCTGAGAAAATTCCTGGCTGCACCCTGGACGTCGGCGCTAATGGCCAAGATTTATGTCGATACGCCTTAAAAAAAAAAAAAAAAAAAAAAAAAAAATAATGCCCAAGCAACAAATCACCGAGGGCAAAATAATTTTTGGTCGCAATTAGATATTGCTTATATATAATCAAAATCTAATACATTATTTATAAGGTCAATTTGACCTTCCGCCTATTCAAATAATATATTGAAGAAAAAAGGGTCACAATTGAACAAAATCTAATATGTATAATAGCGACCAAAAACACATGGTGTATCAAGTACCTAAAGAGTACCTAGCTTCGCAGCTTTAATTCTTGATATGGTGAAAATAACATTGAGAAGAGGTGGGATACTCGGAAGAAATGTTATTATTGGTTGTGGCCTATATTGGATGAAGCAGATGCGAGGTCATATTTAGCCCATTGAAGAGGACTTGTTTGTAAGCAAGTGACGTAGATTCCCACTCTACACGTCGGTCTATACTTGGAACGCAACGCTTCGAGCCATCTGCACCTACGCAATGCACGAGGGGAAATAGACAACTCTTTCAGTGACCGTCATCACAGGTATGAATAGTAGGCTTTCATACCGTCGGCGTAGCAGGGCACTTAAAATTTCTTCATCCTTTACACCTGTCACTTTAGATTCCTACTTGTGTTATTTAGATTTTCATTAACCCTTCATAGGGCAGAATTCGTAAGTTATGTTAAAATACACTAGTGTTACAAATGATGCCTTTTTACTTTCCTAAGAACCCCTGTTATGTTTAATGAGCCATAGATAAATGTTATTTCTGGTTTCCAACATATTTCCCTATGAGATTTAGCACCTTAGTGACGTGTATGTTAACACCCCGCAACAATGATAGTAAACCCACGATATTAATAACACGAGTTCCCTTTGTAATATATTCAAATATCACTTGAAGCAAGCGCGGAGTGGTCTTATAAGTCTGCAGGTGTCATCAGGTGAAAGAGGTGAGAAGGGCCGTAGGGTTGGGCATAATCCCCGTACGGGGATGACAGTTGGCGGCATTCCACAGCACAGGTAGTGGAGTGCCCTTGAATAGATATTCTTACTATTAGGACACTTATTCTATTTACGAGAAGTGATTATTGACGCCAAAAGCGAACCTGTAGGAGAATTTTTCAACTGCATCCTCATACGGGGATCATAACCTCTAAAGGGTTAAAGCATGTTCCTTTAAAGAAGAAACGCGTTTAAGACGTCGATTCGCTAAAGCCATCCTGAGCTATATCAAGGATTCATAACAGTAGATGACAATATGAAGAAAGTCCAATTCGCAGGAATTGCGTCATCTTAGTACGGTTCCTTTTCGACCGTAAGCCTAGTGTTATTTGAAAAGCCTGGAATAGATATATTTAATATTTTGCGAAGAATTAAAACACCTATTTCAATGAAATCCTGAAGAAAAGTCAGATTTCATAATAACTTGAAGAAGCGGAAATTCCTCACGCGGGCTCTTCGACTTGAGAAAAAAAATGTTTCTCATTTTGCGTATCTTGTTTTACTGGCAAGTTAATACTACTGCTAAAATCCATTAAAAACAAGAAGTAATAAAAAACTCAGGAAATAAAACACAAAAACAGTTCAAAGCATCATTCTTCAGAAGTTAACATTTTTGAAGTTTTGAGCACTTATTGCTCCGATTGATATCGTCCCATCGAATATTTCTTAAGAACCTTTCTTTGTAGAGAATTTAGTATACTTTCGAATGATCACCTTCCTTACTTACACGTTTTCCACGCTGTTTTCGGAAAATTTTAGATAATCAAAGAAGATCCTAAAACTTCTCATGTCAGTTAATAAAACTGTTTTTTTTTTTTTTTGTTTTTTTTTTGTTTTACTATTACTTCCTTAGCTCGAAAGGTAACAAAAATTTAAATATCTAAGTTTACTTGAATGTCAAAGGTCAGAAATAATTTTCAACTAAATCAATTTTTTCTGAATACCCAAACTAAAATTAGTTGGGATAACTATTTGTATAAACTTTTCTCTTCTGTAAACGATTATATATATCACATTAAAACTGACTTTATTCGTGATACTGAGTTAGAGAACTTCTAGCGCTGTGTTTATTTATTTGTTTAAGAGCATTCGTAACTAAGACGACAGAGTGCTGTGTCGGTTCTCTTACGAGAAAACATTAATGTTACTATTTTTTTCGGGCAAACTTTGCCCCATAAACCATGTTCCGGTGGGTGGATTCTGCTGGTGGATCAACAAACCTGATCTTTCAAATAAAATATGTTTGTGCTTAATGTTATCAAAATCGGACCATGTTTGGGCAGCTAAAGAGCGACCAGACAAATCCTTTTCTAGCCAGGAAGGTTTGTAGTGTTACTATGTTTATTTTAAAAGGGTTCCAGGGCAGTTCCACGATACGAATGCTGTTCGGAAAAGATGCGGAGCATCATCAATAAATAAACAGAAATCATTTTGTGTTTATACATACTTGCTTACCACATTCTGTAGCATTTATTCTGTCTCGACCCAACAGAGTCATTGGCGGTGTGGTCCTCTGCATTATAAATACTTTTAAATATTGATTAAGGAATGTGAGTTTTTAGAAGGCCAGATCTTCGTCCTGTTTAGGTTCTTATAGTGTCGGGAATATTTTGGGGTGGGTTTTATTTAGGGTCATTTATTAAAATATGTGTCATCGGTATTTTTCATATCTGAAGTGTTGTGTGTTAAAGAAAAAGTCTTATGTTTCTGTGATAGGTGTCCTACTCCTAATGTCTGTGATACAAATACTTCTCTACACTCAAACTTATACTTGTGATAGAAATGTCATTTTTTTCAATGAAAAATATATTACATTTATTTAAATTTAACAAAAAAAAATCGTTGACTACTAACATGAAAAGGAAAATTATTTTTTTAAATATTCCCCTTAATGCAACATACTCTTAAAGTGTATTCCCATTAGTTGTCGCCTCTTCGAAGGTACGATAGTAGCCTTGGAAATATGGTAATAGGCCTAGGAATAACTTTGGAATGTATTGTGTTCAAATTTGCTTGAGAATAGCCCACGAAAAAACTCATAAACTGTAGGATTTGCTCAGGACAAAATATATTGCTCTAACAAGCTCCATTGTAAAAGACTTTTAGATCTTGCTATAAGTCAGTTCCCATAAATAAACAGCACACAAATTCTAAAACTTGGGAGGAAAAAGAGTATTGTTACTACATAAGAAGTGTATTCTGAAGAACTGGCGTGGATTAGGGGACTTGGTCCGAGTCCCACGCAGTAAAACGGCTTACTTAAAAATAGAGGGGGAATGAATAATTTCATTTATACTCGTTAGACCTGATAAGGAGGATTAAGAGAGAGGCGAGAGGTAGAGAGGGTGGCCTTGAAATAGTAAGTTGTGTAATAAGAAGAAGCAGGCGGGATGGTGTGGGGTTTACGGTCAAACAGGATCGTAAAAAGATTTTGGGAAGGGGGGGAGGTCCCCCACCAAGTTCGAGGTCAGAACGTTCCTTGCGAGGTATTAGCTCTCGCTCTGCTTTACACTCAAATATTATCATCTGCCATTATATCTTAGGTATCAATACAATTCTACAATGGCAGTCTTTCTACAGGTTTTTTTTTTAGTTATTTATTATTAAAAAAAAAAAAGTATCGCATCTTAGAGATTTCACCCCTTCAACCAGCATTTTGATCAAAAGTTAATTGATTCCTTCATTTTCAGAAGTAGAGTCTTGATAATATGTTTGAATGAAAATAGTAGTTATTCAGAAGATGTTTTGAAATGAGATTATACTGTTTTGACAATATTGTGTTATTTACTGGCTGGTTTCATGGGCGTATATAGAAAATAATACGGCTGGGAGAATTTCAGGGGGGGGCTGAGAGCATTTGTGCGTGGTGTAATACTGAAAATCTAGAGCTTGAAATAGTTAGCCAATTAAAACGCTATTACATCCAAAATAAATTATTTTTGCTGAACTGAGTGGTCTCATTTAATAAATTCTTAAGGTTTTTATGACACATTTTTACCGATTTCCGAGGGGGGGGCTGCAACCCCTTTAGCTCCCCCCATATTTACTTCTATAACTGCTATACTCTTCAACAATTCGTTCTTATCTTGTAGGATATTTAATTGATTTTCTCATCTTCATTCTGTAAGTAAGTGGTTCACTGAAATGTATATATTACTTATGTTACAAGTTGCTATTTTAATTCTTCAGGTATTCCTGCTTTTTTGGTGTATTTACTCACTGGAAAATTGAATACCCAATACTCCATAGGAATTCTTCCTATACATTCATTACAAGAGAACCTTTAAAGGAGAATGTGTTTATTTCAGCGTATACTAAATTAAGGACCGAAAATTTGAATCTGTATAAAATAAAATAATATGCTGGACAAGCAAATGTCGCTTCGCGTATCGCAGAAACTACATTTAATAAACACACTATATATTTTTATTAAACACACTATTTTTTTTTATTTCCAAAGAAAACTTGCTTTATATATATATATATATATATATATATATATATATATATATATATATATATATATATATATATATATGCTACATCCTCTCATTTTCAGAATAAATGTCACCATATAAAACTTTCTTAAACTGTAACATTTGGAAAAGAGCGAATCGCTACTATTCGAGCTCTATAATCAATATCTATAATCAATCAACTATTTAACTATTAAAGGAAAAAGTAAAAAAGTCCGACTCGCAGGAACTGCGTCATCTTAGCGCGGTTCCAGTTTTTTTTTTTTTTTTTTTTTTTTTTTTTTTTTTTTTTTTTTTAAGGCACATCTACATCTAGGTCATTAGCGCCGACATCCAGGGTGTAGCGAGGAATTTCACCAGCGAGCCGTGGGATGATAAAATTCCTGCCGGAGGTTGGGAATCGAACCCACCATCTCCCGCTTATGAATCCAAGGCGCTAGCCATTAGACCACGGGAGACCCCGGTTCCTGTTCATATCCCTATTCTCATTTGAAAAGCATAGAATAGAAACAGATAATATTTTCCTCGGCCTTTGTTGAAAGGGTTTTATGGCTATACCTGGGGTCAGGTCCGCAAGACCCTAGAATCCTCTTCTACCGATACTTCATTTCATACGTTTCAATGAATTGGAAAATATCAAATATTTTCACACATTCCTGTGTTCTTTTACTATAGTAATAATTCTACAGATAACATCAATTAAAAAATAAAATAAAAAAACCAACAGCATAAAGGCAATTGAAAATATTCAAAAGACGTCAACGAATCTTTTTCTCTTGGCAAGCTATATTTCTAACAATGAATTGTTTTTCTTATTTTGCCTAATCTGTTTTATTGTAAAATACATTATCCAACTATAAGCAATAAAAAAATAACAAGGAATAAAAACAGACAAAAAGAACAGTTCGAATAAGCAAAATCAATTACTTTAATGTTTTAAGCACTTATTTCTCCGATTGACATCACCTAATCAAAACTTTTATCAGAACCTTTTTTGTAGAGCATTTAGTAAGCTTTCTAATGGTATTCTTTCGTTTACCAAATTCTTAACCTTTTTCGAGATATTAAGGAAAATATACAAAGTTACCAAAACTTTTTATGTCTGTTAATAAAATATTTTATTCTAACCCTTCCTTAACTCCAAACGTAACCAAAATTTCAACATATTAGTTTTAATGAAAGTAGAACACGCAAAAAATGTTTCAACTGAATCCCATGATTCTAAGTACCCAAACCAAAAACGGTATTCAAAAACTATTTTTCCAATTTTCTCGAAAACGGTTAAAGCTATCGCCTTGAAAATGGTTTCATTCGTTTTCCAAGCCCAAGAAGCCTATAAATAAATTGTTTTTCTTATTTTTCTTAACCTGTTTTATTTTCAAATACATTATCCAACAATAAGCAATTAAAAAATAACAAGGAATAAAAAACAGACAAAAAGAACAGTTCGAATAAGCGAAATCAATTACTTTAAAGTTTTAAGCTCTTATTTCTCCGATTGACATCGCCTAATCAAAACTTTCATTAGAACCTTTTTTTTTAGAGCATTTAATAAGCTTTCTAATGGTATTCTTCCGTTTACCAAGATTTTCAACCTTTTTCGAGATATTAAGGAAAGTAAACAAAGTTACTAAAACTTTTTATGTCTGTTAATAAAATATTTTATTCTAACCCTTCCTTAACTCCAAACGTAACCAAAATTTCAACATATTAGTGTTAATGAAAGTAGAACACGCAAAAAATGTTTCAACTGAATCCCATGATTCTAAGTACCCAAACCAAAAACGGTATTCAAAAACTATTTTTCCAATTTTCTCGAAAACGGTTAAAGCTATCGCCTTGAAAATGGTTTCATTCGTTTTCCTAGCCCAAGAAGCCTATAAATAAATTGTTTTTCTTATTTTTCTTAACCTGTTTTATTTTCAAATACATTATCCAACAATAAGCAATTAAAAAATAACAAGGAATAAAAAACAGACAAAAAGAACAGTTCGAATAAGCGAAATCAATTACTTTAAAGTTTTAAGCTCTTATTTCTCCGATTGACATCGCCTAATCAGAACTTTCATTAGAACCTTTTGTTTAGAGCATTTAATAAGCTTTCTAATGGTATTCTTCCGTTTACCAAGATTTTCAACCTTTTTCGAGATATTAAGGAAAGTAAACAAAGTTACTAAAACTTTTTATGTCTGTTAATAAAATATTTTATTCTAACCCTTCCTTAACTCCAAACGTAACCAAAATTTCAACATATTAGTTTTGATGAATGTAGAACATGCAGAAAATGTTTCAACTGAATCCCATGATTCTAAGTACCCAAACCAAAAACGGTATTCAAAAAATATTTTTCCAATTTTCTCGAAAACGGTTAAAGCTATCGCCTTGAAAATGGTTTCATTCGTTTTCCTAGCCCAGGAATCATATAAAACGAGTACTTAGAAGCTTATGAACTCAAAAACGTAAGCGTTACGATTTTTTTTGCGCGAATTTCGCCCCAAACGCCATCTTCCAGTAGGCGGATTTTGCTGGTTAACGAACTTGACCTTTCAAATTGGATGAAGGATTTTTGTACCAAATTTCATCAAAATCGGACCATTCTTCTTCTATCTAGAGAGCGAACAGACAAATATATATATATATATATATAAATATATACATATATATATATATATATATATATATATATATATATATATATATATATACAAATTTGAACCACCGTTATTTTCGGTCTCTAGGGGTTCTGAAACGCGAAATTTTCTAGTCGGCACTTCCGGATTGTTTCATTGTATCAACCCTATAAGCGGGGTTCCTCCCTATGGGGGAGGGAGGAACCGCGCTAAAATAATAATAAATACTAGAATAATTAATACTTGATTATAAGTTAATCATTATTATTATTTAGACCTAGTATATTGAATATGAGGAGTTTATATTCTTTTCTGAAGCCCCTTTTACGCTTTTAACATATTTACGTCCCTACATAGATCGACAATGATATTTTTTTAAAAATCAAATTTCTCTTTTATTGATATTTTACAATATGTACAATAAGTAAATTTGTTCAAACTATGGCAACACACTGGATAAGATGAGGGGAGAAGGCAGACATTACTGCTATCCCCTATGACAGTTCTGGTCTTATCTTATTTTAATGCAAACTTGGTTGAATTATATATACTATATACACAATTTCTTCCAATAAGCTGTCTTGTGCCAATGGCGGTGGAGGTGGCGAGGAGGATTATTAGAAATAACATTAGAAGACAGGGATCTGTCAAGAGGATTGGGGTGGGCTGGGAGTATAGGGAAAAATTTAGGAATCGGGATTTGGCTAAATCGTGGACAAAGGGAATATCAGTGCCTCGGTCGAGAGTTATAATGATATTTGGCCTAAAAAGAAAACACTGTCATCAAAACATAAGCTATATATAGAAGACTGCAAGGAGTCGTTTATTGTAGAATACTTGGCAAAATGAAAGGTGGGCGTTTAAGAAAACAGGAGCGGGATGTGAGAGGGCGGGGGAGGGAGGTAAAGTGGAATCCGAACAAAAAAAGAAGAGAGTAGGCTCAAGAGGAGGTTGAGCAACCGGAGAGGCCTGAGGCAAGCATTATCACTTACCCTGTTTTCTTCCTGATCAGGGGCCGTAACTCCCGAAACACAAAACCATACCTTACATAATGCGAGTAAATGGTGTCGAGTTAAAGGCAGCTTACTCTCTCTTTGGAACATCCTTATGCGTGCGGAATTATTTCTGTTGGTGTATCAAGAGTTTGTGACTAGTATGCACTAGGCCGTAAGTGAAGAGGTAGAGAACTCTGCTCATTTGGCACACACTCAAGATTTTGTCTTCAAGAGTCGGCGTCCGAGGGATGGATTCGGTGAATCAGGCCGTCCCTAGAGCCATCCAGCGCAATAAAATAGAAAATCAGGAAGCCGGATAGTGACCACACTATCTGCCTATTGAGCCGTATGGTCATGTCGTCCCTACCATGCCAAATTATCGAATATGAAAGTCGGAGCAAACTAGAGAACGAACATATTCTTTCCATTGACGAAGTAATATATTGAAAAATGGTCTTATTCCATTACACTTTCGAGGTTTTAAGGACTTATTTCTCTTCACCTGAGATGGCCCGATCAAAAATGTCTTTAGTATTTAGAAGCGTTTTTGAAGACGCTTTCGAAGGGCTACTGTACACTTACCACGATTTTCCAACCGTTTTCAATATATATATGAAAACCCCCAAAATATTCATGTCTGTTAACAGGATATTTTTTTTCTAAAACTTCCTTACCTCAACATGGAACCAAAATGTCAATATGTTGGTTGTATTTGTATAAATATCAAACATCTAGTACCCAGTGAAAATTGGTTAGGAAAACTTTTTTTTTATTCAAATTCTCGAAAGATACCGCCTTCAAAATGGTTTAATTCGTTTTAATGCGTTAAAGAACCTACAAAAAATTTGTCTACAATCCTATAAACGCAAAGATGTAACAAACAATGTTTCGGAAGGCGGATTCTGCTGGATAACGAGCTTGAGCTTTGAAATTACAAAAAGTTTTTTTGTAGCTAATTTCATAAACATCAGTCCATTTTTGAGTTAGCTATATATATATATATATATATATATATATATATATATACACTCACACACAAATTGGGTCTGTTTGTGAAGATCACATCCAGTTACTTTGAAGTAACTGTCGTGAATTTAAACAGTGATTTTGGTACTTACGAATTAGCTTATAGGTTCTTTGGAGGTTATCTATTACTTCATTACAGGTTATCTAAGGTAACAAACCATATTATATAAATATAGTAATCAAAAGTTAATATAGTAATGAAAAGTATTTAAAATCACTGCAATGACCCTTAGAATTCTAACTAACCCTTAGATAACTTGTATTTTTAAGTAATACTTTAGGCTTGGTAAGCGTAAGTGAGAATATATTTAAGCAAGCAATATTTATTACTAAAAAGGTTAATATTATACAAAAACAATGTTCATTGTGAAGATTAGGGGCCTCCTCACCCATTTTTGGTCCGGTGGTCCTATAACATATTTTATATTTCGCATTATGGGCATACGTGCTATTCGTTTCCGCTCTCTCAAGAAGATATCAAAACTCTAGTCAATCCAACTCGCTAAAATTAGTTGGATTGACTTGAGTGTTGAAGGTTACTTTACTATCACTATTATAATCACTACAGATATTTTAATGTAACAGGATGTGGTCTTCCCAAACAGACCCCAAAAAATTGCACCACCGTTATTTTAATAATCTGTGGGCTCGTGAAGCGTGAAATTTTTTGACCGGATTGTGTCATGAGGTTAATATCATAGTTGGCATAATTCTTATGGAGGGAGGGAGGAAACGCCCTGTAAAAAAAAAAAAAAAAAAAAAAAAGTGATGCATTTATTAACTCAATGATGTTTTTTTTGCCACATGATGTACTTCTTTGAGAGTGTTATGAAAATGACCTATTAGAGCCACCTACATGAAGCATGCTCGCCTAGTTAAAGGAGGGGAGGAACTATTCACGTGAGACCTGGCAGGTCGATGAGGTATGAAACAGTCAGGGTCAAACGCCAGAGAACTGCCCCTTCAAGAGATTGAGCTCTGATTGCTTTAAGGTCGAGTAATCAATTGCAGCCTCTAAAGGGACGTAATGACGTCAATGAGGGCCGTGGTAATTTTACGTCAGAGTAATTTATTCTCGAGAGGGAGCACAGAGAGAAAAACTCCCCTATTTATATAAATACACATCACCCCGGGGGTATGGGAGGGTCTGAGAGTCTTCAGCTACAAGTCGTGGGTTCTTGTCAGCTCAAGAATTGTTATCAGCTTAACATACTGCACTAGCCATCAATCGAACACGGACGTGTACACAATATATAGATGGCTCCTAAAGGATTGCCAAGGAGGCCATTAGGCTAAAACGTGAAATAAAGTTTTACTAAAAGGAAAACCGAAGTGCTACATTTTCCATGACCTACACAAAACACAACGAAAAATTATATTATTATGTTTTAAATAAAAACCCTTTTACATAGTTATTTTTTATTAAAATAGTGCGTACCGGTTTCACAATTATTTTATGCCAATTCAGTTTGGACATGTCCCTCACAGCACAAGATTCACCCTCCTATCCATAGGCAGTATAGTTATTTTGCTAGTCTTTTTTTTTTTTTTTCTTTTTTTTTTATAATTTATTTATGAGCACCCCGCATTGACAGCGTTTCGCCCTTGCTAGTCTTAGTACTCCCGAAGAAGCATTAATATGTTAATATGGATGAGAACCCGGTAGGGAAAATCGTTCAAAATTTGGGGTATTTTCTGAGAACCATAATATATATATATATATATATATACATACGGTCTTTTATCAAGCCGCGAAGACCTACGGGTAAAGTTTTCTTTTTCTTGATACTTCAGTACAAAAAGTAAGTACTAAGACGTTCAGGACTATACTCCGGCTGGCTGATTTTTATCTTTGCATGTTAAAAAAAAAAAAAAAAATGATCTAGAGAGAGCCTACGGGAGCGATTTTTACCCCCCCCCCCCCTAACCGGGACACCATATGATCTTTAGTGACTAAGTTTTGAATCAAGGTCTCCATACAATTTATTCCATTTTTATTTTTTTATCACTAATGAATACAAATTCCAACTCATCATTTATTATTCAGTTTAATATAAACGGAATCTTGCTACACAAGGCAGATTTACAATGTCTAATTAAAGACACAAATCCTGCTATTATATGCATACAGGAAACTCATCTTAAACCCACTAATAGTTTTCATTTAAATAATTATAAAACCTTCAGGAAAGACTTCACCCTTGGTCGCCGAGCCTGTGGAGGCGTAGGGATTTTTGTTCAAGAAAATTTTCCAGTTCTACCAATTTCAATAGTTTCAGACCTCCAAATTATAGCTATCAAAGTTTTTCGGCCTTTTAGCTTTACCTTGTGTAATATTTATCTTCCCCCAGGAAAACCATTTACTATCGAAGACCTCAGAAATATTTTAAAACAACTCTCTGGACCTGTTCTATTTCTTGGTGATTTTAATTCCCATTCTAGTTGGTGGAGTAACGCCAACACTGACCACAGAGGAAATATCGTTGAACAATTCATCAATGAAAACAATTTAATAATTTTAAACGATTTATCCCCCACTTATATTTGCACACGTACTATGAATTTATCTTCCATAGACCTAAGTCTTGCCGCGCCAAGCATAGCACCTAGACTAACGTGGCAGGTCCTTGACGACTCTTATGGAAGCGACCATCTTCCAATAACAATAAATTGCAGTCAGAAACATTCCTTAGCTACCAAACTGGAAAGATGGAAACTAAATGAAGCTGATTGGCTTCAATTTGAAAATTTAGCACAAATTGCAGAAACTGATTTAACAATGAATATTAATGATATTATTCAAAATATTAATCGTATAATCCTTGAGGCAGCCTCGGAAGCCATTCCTAAAACAAAATCAACCCCAAAAAATGTAGGCGTTCCATGGTGGAACAATGATTGTGATGCTGCAGTGAGAAAAAGACAAAATGCTTTAAAAAAATTTAAGTCTAACCCTTCTTCAGCAAGTTTGGAGAAATATGAAGAAGCTAGAAAGCATGCCAGATACACTATAAAGTTAGCAAAAAAGAAATCCTGGCAAAATTTTATTTCTAAAATAAACATCAACACTTCTTCTAAAGAAGTGTGGAATGTTGTCCGAAAAATAATGGGTTATAAATCCTCTTCGATCCCGTCTATAATTAAAACTACAAATAACGTAATAACTGAACCTCTCGAAATGGCAAATTGTCTTGCTGAGCATTTTCACAATAATT